>JAEOAE010000455.1:0-31183 GCA_036365155.1 Meriones psammophilus | reverse complement strand
ACCCTTTATCTGATAGAGGACTCATATCCAGTATATATAAAGAACAAAAGAAGCTGAAAAGCAGCAAACCAAGTAATCCACTTAAAAAATGGGGAAGAGAGCTAAAACAGAGAATTCTCTGTAGAGGAATACTGAATGGCAGAGAAGCACTTTAAAGAAATGCTCAACCTCACTAGCCATTAGGAAATGCAAATCAAAAACAACCCTGAGATTTCACCTTACACCCATGAGAATGGCCAAGATCAAAAACTCAAGAGACAACACATGCTGGAGAGGTTGTGGAGAAAGGGGGAACCCTCTCCACTGCTGGTGGAATGTAAACTTGTAAACCACTCTGGAAATCAATCTGCTTTTCAAGACAACTAGGAATAGTGCTTCCCAAGATCCAGCCATACCACTCCTAGGCATATACCCAAAAGAGGCTCAATCACACAAAAAGGAAATTTGCTCAACCATGTTTGTAGCAGCTTTATTTGTAATAGCCAGAAGCTGAAACAAACCAGATGCCCTCAACTGAAGAATGGATGCAGAAATTGTGGTACATCTACACAATGGAATATTACTCAGCAATGAAAATAAGAAATTATGAAATTTGCAGGTAAATGGTGGATCTGAAAGGATCATCCTGAGTGAGTTGTCCCAGAAGCAAAAAGACACACATGGTATATACTCACCATATAGACATACAACATAGGACAAATCCACTAAAACCTGTGCATCTAAAGAAACTAAACAAGAGAGAGGACCCTAACTAAAATGTCCAATCCCCATCCAGAAAGGCAAAGAGGATGGACATCAGAAGAAGAAGAAAACAGGAAACAACCTAGGAACCTACCACAGAGGGCCTCTGAAAGCCTCTGCCCTACAGACTATCAAAGCAGATGCTGAGCCTGATGGGCAAACTGTTGGGCAGAGTGAATGGAATTTTAGGTAAGAACTGGGAAATAGTAAGAGCTGGAGAGGACAGGGTCTCCACAAGGAGAGCAACAGAACAAGAAAAATTTGAACACAGGAACTTCCCAGAGACTCATACTCCAACCAAGGACTATTCATGGAGATAACCCAGAACCCCTGCACAGATGTAGCCCAGGCAGTTCAGAGTCCAATTGGGTTACATAGTAATGTGAAGAGGGACTGCCTCTGACATAATCTGATTGGCCTGCTTTTGATCACCTCCCCTGGGGGGGAGCAGCCTACCAGGCCATAGTAGAGAGACAATGCAGCCACTTTTGATGTGAACTGATGGACTAAGATCAGAAAGGAGAGGAGAACCTCCCTATCAGTGGGGACTTGGGAGTGGCATGCATGCAGAGGGAGGAGGGAGGGTGGGATTGGGAGGGGAGGAGGGAGGGGCCATGGGGGGGGATGCAGAATGAATAAAGTGTAATTGATGAAAAATTTAAAAAAAAAGGGAAAAATAATTTAAGAACCTTAAATGACTTTCAAAAGTGGAGGAAAACATGGAGTTAGTCAATTGGCATGGAGCACAACTCGCCCTGGGGGGCAATGGTCTCCTGAACCTACTCAGACCTCGGACACCACCACTGCTAGTTCTAGAACTGATGCAGGATGTTCCAACGAGGGGTTAAGGCTTCCCATAATATTTTCTATAAGCCCACACCTGTTTGTTTATATCCCCCATTTTTATTCATTATTAGCCAGATAGAGCCAAGTAATTGTGGTAATGATACTTGCTTTTTTGCCCAATGCTGAATGCTAGTAAATTTAGGTATGCCCTGGTTACTCGCATGCCTCACTGGGTGCCTGTGCCCGCTGATGCCCTCACGCTATGACTCTTTCAGACAGAAAAGGGATCTTGGAACTACAGCCACCATTGTTACTGCCATCTCATTGGCGGCTGTTGAGCTACCACCGGGCATTAGCCATGAGTCATACTGGGCAGACTGCTCAGACCCTGAATAATCTTTTAGCCAATGTAGCTCATGCCTTAGATGTACAAAAAGGAATTAATGCTCAACTAAAAGGAGGTTTGATGGTGTTCAATCAGAGGATTGACCTCGCAGGGAGCAAATTGATACCCTATGGCAAATCGCTCAACTTGGCTGGTCAATGAAAGTATGCTGACTTTGAGTCACTAGCATACAACATGAGAATTTTTCCTGTGCTGCAAATCTGTCTAAACAATTGTCTAGCTATATTTTAGGTAATTGGACTGAGAATTGATACTATGATGGAGCAGCTGAGAGTGGCCATTGTCACAGTAAATTCTACCAGAGTGGACGCAGGACTAGCCACAGGATTATCACCATGGATTGCTGCAGCCATGAATCATCTGGAAGGAATGGGCGGGCATGGGAGCATTAGCAGGCCTTCTGGTGTTGGTCTCCTGGTTTGCCTGTGGTATATATGCAAGATTAGAGTCTCACAACAGCGTAATGCAGCCATGACCATTCAGGCCTTTACAGCCATTGAAGCAGGACAGTCTCCCCAAGCATGGTTGGCTACCATAAAAGCTAAAATGTTATGCTCAGGATGCGAGGCTACACTGCACTCAGGGTCAGCCGCTTGGACCCAGAGAAGAGCATGTCTGATTGCATGCGGGTTGATGCCCCAGGTCCCGCCTCTGAAAAAGGTATCGGACGGGTCTGATGCTCTTTGGGTGGATGACACCTAAATGAACATCAGTACAAAGTCCCAATTTATTTCTAATATCAGAGATCAGACTCTACTCTTGCCTGATGCGTCTAAAACAAAAAAGGGAACTGTAGAGAGCTGTGTAATGCTATGCCTTAAAGATGGAGCTGGTTTCCGCCTTCCACCTTCCCGATGGTGAGTGCTCTCTGTCACAAACAATTCCACATTTGGCTAAGGCTGAGGATCTGGCTTGCTTCCATGTATGTGGACCTATCTGCATTGCCCACGTGGCATGCTGGGGTTGGCTACCCAGAGGCTATTTAAGCTGTGGGCTGGCTTTCCCAGGGTCAGATGATTGTTCAAGGTTCCTGGAATAAACTGCATTGAAAAAAAGAAAAAAAGCAAAAAAAAAAAATGACATCAGAGCACAGAAAACCCGCGCTTCCATCAAAAGACTCCAGAGCACAGAATAACCTGCTTCTAATGAAATGACTCAGAGGACAGAAAAACCACTTGTCTAATGATTCCAGAGCACAGAAAACTCGCTTCCAAGATAATGACCCCAGAACAGAGAAAAACCTGCTTCCAATGAAATGACTCCAGAGCACAGAAAACCCGCTCAAAAGACGGAGAAGCACAGAAAACCCTTTACAATGTATTAAGTCCATAGCACAGAAAAACCCGCCCCTTCAACGAAAGGACTCAAGAGCACAGAAGAACCTGCAGCAATGAAATGACATCAGAGCACAGAAAAACCAGCTTCCATCAAAAAGACTCCAGAGCACAGAATAACCCTTCTAAGGAAATGACTCCAGAACACAGAAAAACCACTTCCAATGAAATGACTCCAGGGCACAGAAAAACCTGCCTCCAACATATTAATTCCAGAGCACAGAAAAACTCGCCATCCATAAACCAGAACAGAGAAAACCCAAAGAAATGACTCCCAGAGCACAGAAAACTTCAGCTCCTTCAGAAACTAAATGACTCTCAGAGCACAGAAAAATCTGCAGCTTCCAGAGCACAGAAAAACCGCCTCAACAAAATGACATCCAGAGCACAGAAAAACCTCAGAAACATCAAACGAAATTGAGTCCAGAGTACAGAAAAACCCAGGCTTCCAACTAAAATGACATCAGAAGCCCAGAAACCAGCTTCCAATGATGACTCAGGAGCACAGAAAAACCCGCTTCAATGAAAACATCAGAGAAAAACCAGCCCAGAGCACAGAACAAATAACCCGTTTTCAGAACACAGAAAATGACTCCAATGAAATGACCTAGAGAAAACCTGCTTCCAAATGATATTGAGTCCATAAATTTTTTTCAGAAATGAGTACAGAAAAACCTGCTTCACTTCCAACGAAATGCCACCTGTAAATCATCATTTGCTGTAATGTCCACAGAGCAAATCATCCTTCTCAGCTGTGGGTGATGGAGCCGTAGCCAGGTATTCTGTTTTCTTCCTGACCTTTAAAAACACCTGTTTTGATAAGATATGAAAGAAATAGAAGTTGATTACTTGTGCTGCTGGAGGTTGCCAAGTCAAGATTAAGACACCAGCAGATTCTGGGTGGCATGAAGGCTGCTTTCTCCATCTAGTATGTTTCTATGTTGTGTTTTCTCACAAGGCTAAGAGAGGAATTGAATTCAGTGTTTCAAGATCTTAAAAAAAAAAAAAACAAACTGCCCAATATAACTCTTCAAAACCTAGCCTCACTTGAATGTAATGTTTCCCTCTCTAAGGCCCACATCTCCAATTCCTGTGACTTAATGCTAATTCCAAGCAAAAGGAGCCTTTCTAGTCACTTCAGGAGTGGCTCCTTATCATTGGGAACCCCAGCCATAAAACAGCTGAGGGAGTTCTTAGCCATGGAGGATCTTCTAGAATCTGGATTCCCCAGCAAAACATGATAGCTAAATCTATATTCCTGTACAAGGCCTTGAAGGAACCAGAGGGTTGAAGCATTAGAGAGAATCCTGGAAACTGACACAGGCCATGGACATCCTAGAACAGGCACATCCGTGCAACTTAGTTCTGGCACTTCTGGCACTGCTAAACCCCTTATCTGCTTGTGCATGAGTGGTAGGGACTAGCACTGGGAGTTCATTATCTTACTTGTATTGTATGTGTGTGAGTTGTCAGCTCCAAAGGAAACTCTCTTTCCCTAAATTCCACAAGGGACAAATGGCTCTCTGCAGTGCCTATTAGCACAGCAAAGTGCACGTCCATCTTCAGGGTCCTTCAGCATCACAAGTACCTGTTACACATTCCAAAGTCCATGTTTCCCCCTAGCCTTTCTCACCTCCTCCCCTCCCCTAAACTCCTTCCAGCTCACAGGCTTCCCTCCCCTCCACCACTCATCCTCCTTATAACCCTGCTACTTTGGCGACTTTCTGTCTGTCTGTCTGCCTGTCTGCCTCTGTCTCTGTCTTCCTTTCTGTCTCCCCCCTCTCTCCTCTATTTTTTTTTCTCTCTGCTCCTGCTTCTATCCCTGACAGGTCCAGTCTGCTGGCCATGTTCAATCTACTACTTTCTCTCTGTGTTTGGACTCTTCTAGATGCCTCTGGATGTTCTCTTCTCCTATGCACAATAAAAAAACTTTTCCCTTAGCCATATCATGGAGGGGTCTGTCTGTATGTATACGTACCATGTGCATGCACGGTGCCTGTGAAGGCCAGAGAGAGTGCTAGATTCCCTGAAACTGGAGGAACAGACGGTTTTGAGCCGTCATATGGATTCTGAGAAGGGCACCTGGGTCCTCTGCAAAAGCTGTGAGTGCACTTAACTGCTAGCCAGCTCTCCAGTTCCTTAGCCCTGGATGTTTCAACACAAGTTTTGGGGCCTCCCAGCAACTGGTCACTAACTGTTTTTAAATTATAAAGATTCTCTTCAGGTTTAATAGAGAAGCGTTAGGACAGATTTCAGATGGAATACCTTGTGGTCACCCTTGTCATTTGCAGTGGGAGCGGCTGGCACACGACAGCCAGCTTTCACAGGGAGGAATCTCTGATCGCAGCGGTTGAGGGATGGTTCAAGATATATCAAGGTATAGCTAGGTTGCTCTGTGCCTGATTGGCAGGCAGCTGACCTTGCTGTACTGCCCCACCTCCGGGTTGCCACACAGTAGGAGTTCAGCTGCTTAGTGAAGTTACGGCCCGGGTCATAAGTCTATCACTCTGGTTGCCTTACGCCAGGGGTGGAAGAAGCTGTGGAGGAGTGTGTCTAAGCCCCTCTGTAGCGGCAGACAGAGCACTTAACCAGGAATTTCTGTGTGTTCAGCACCTGGCTGCTCCCGTAATAACCTGTCCTGTTGGGTTTTATGGAGGCTTTATTACATTGTTTGCTAAAGATCAGCCCGTCTTTAGACCTTTGCCTGCTCCCCTGGGATTGGCTGAAAGTCCTAACTGATTTACCTTGAGCAGCCCCATCCTGAAGCTACATGGGATTGCCAGCCCCCAGCTGATAAGCAACCAAAAGACACATCTCTACAGATCCTAGGAAATGCAGCAGTAATTAGAGCAGAGAAATAATTCATAATCTCAGAAAGCACTTTGAACCTCCAGCACTAAACAGGGACAGCCTTGCCAAGGTCAGATACTGGAAAAGTTAACAAGATGTCCTATTTTCTTCCTGCTCAAATTTTCCCTCTTACAGTCTGACAAAGATCGCCAGGGAACCTATTGTTGTTGTTTTTAATCCCCAGTGTTTCCCAGGTAAGACTCTTGTGTCAGAGATTCCAGGCAGTTTGTTAGTGGAGCAAAGTTTTAAGTGGAGTTTATAATTTAAGGGACAGATGTCAGGGTGAGACAGAGAAAAGTTGCCCCCACATGGGACGAGATTCTGAGGGAGAAATGGACTCTCAAATATGGATTTCTTTTTTTTTTTTTTTCAAATATGGATTTCAATCATGGAAAATTGTCTCAGGCAACCACAGAGCCCAAGACAACAGGGGTGATGTCAGTGTGGCTGGAGACTCAGGGACCAGGCATAGCAGCAGCTAACATCACCACCCAGGAGACCCAGGGAGGTCAGACTCTAGGGAGGGCCCTTGCTGGTGTCACACTGCCAGGAGAACAGGAGAGAGAAAATGTTCAGGTAGGGCAGGGTCCCCAAAGCAGCAGTCCTCAGATTCTCTTTGCTGGAGGCCAGGATGCCAGAAGAGAGTCCTGTTTCTTTGTCATCCCCTAAATGAGCCCCTCCGCCTAAAGCCTGTATGTGACTAAGTGACTAATAGTGGGAACCTGATTTGGGCCAACTGAATTTACCAGCAATCCCTGTTCCCAGCCCCCTCTTAACCCTTCACCTCCCATCCACCAAGTCACTACCCCCCACCCCTGCTAACTCCAGTGTCTCAGTGTTACTATGCTGTGAGGAAACACCATGACAAAAGTGACTTGGAGAAGAAAAGATTGATTTGCCTTATGCTTCCACATCACTGTTCATCAGTGCAGGAAGTCAGGGTAGGGGGCAGGGGCTAATGTAGAGGTCATGAAGGAATATAGCTTGCTAGCTTCTCCTCCCAGATTGCTCAGTCTGCTTTCTTAGAGCACTCAGGACCACTAGCCCGGGGGTGGCACCAACCACAATGGGCTGGGCCCTCCCACAACAATCAGGAAGAAAATGCCCTACAGGTTTACCTACAGCTCAGTCTTAGTGCAGGCATATTCTCAGTTGAGGGTTCCTCCTCTCAGACGAATTTAACTTGCATCAAGTTGACATAAAACTAGCCAGCATACCCAGGTTTTGCCATAGGTCCTTTAAAGAGCCCCCACACCAGCAAATTGATTGTACCCTGCTCCCCGAGTCCCTTCTGTGGTGGTTCGAATAGGAATGGCTCCCACAGACTCATGTGGTTGAATGCTTGGCTCACAGGGAATGGCACTTTAGGAGGTGTGGCCTGTTGGAGTAGGTGTGGCCTTGTTTGAATAAGTCTGTGACTGTGTCAGCGGGTTTAAGGTCTCCTATGCTGAAGCTCCACCCAGTGTGGAATCAGAGCCTCCTCCTGGCTGCCTGCAGAAGACAGTGTCCTTCTGCTGCGTGTGGATCAAGATGTAGAATTGTCAGCTCCTTCTCCAGCCTCATGCCTGCTTGCATGCCACCATGTTTCTTGCCATGATGATTATGCACTAAACAACCAGCTCCTACAATAAAATGTTCTTCTAGTGTGTGGCTTCTGTTGTCAACAGGTAAGAGCCAATTCTGAAACACACACACAGGGTTGGGCTGGTGAGATGCTCAGAGGGTCAGGGCACTCGCTGCAGAGTACTTTGCTGTGACCTGAGTTTGATCTCCAGCGTAGAAAGAGAGGAACAACTCCCACAGGCTGTCCTCTGGCCTCTACTTAGGGGCACGTGTGTACCCTGCCTCTGAGTAAATACGCATATACCAGGGTGCTTAGTGAAGGGTGCAATCTAGGGGGAAATCCCGGCCTGGAGCCTGTGCTCAGGCTACTCCTCTCTGGGCAGCTCTGGCCTCAGCTGGACCGCAGGGCGAGCTTTGAACTCCCATGCAGATGACACTTGGTTCAAGGATGCCTGCCAAATGGGAGCAGGGCGTGAGGGTGCACTGAGAAGCTTCTTTAGCACAGCAGTGGTTTAGGAACAGATGCCAGCTCTGGAGCATAAGTAAAGAGAGTCAGCCGAAGAAGTCCCTAAGCCAGCATGGGGAAGCCACATTCCATTCTGGCCTGCGCTGCAAGCAGCTGTGTGAGGTAACTACCCACCCGGCAAGCGTCCTCGCAGGATGCCCTGCAGTGAATTGGTGCTGCTCCCCAAGGTGGCACCACAGCTTTGGACAAACTGCAGAGCCTTTCAGAGCAGGAACCTGGACCTCCTCTGAACTGCTTGCCACAAGGGTGTCTTTTTCCGTGCTGGGTTTGCAGTGTTCTGTGGAGCCGCCTTGTACCTGGTCCTGTCTCTCTGAGGCAAGAGATCTCAGGGAATATCCAAGTCCTCTGGTGAGCTCCCTCAGCACTAGGAACAGTCCAGAAGCCTCTGCCCACGAACCCCACTGTGTGTACCCCAAAAGGTGTGCTCCTCCAGGAATCAGCAGGGGCTGCCCCCTAAGACTTGCATCTGACCCGGGCTGCAGACTCACAGTCCAGAGATAGACAACCTCTCAAGATTTCTTTTCTGTGAGAACCCAAGCTGCCGAAGGAAGAGAGTGTTTTCCGCATGCATCCCGGGACCTTGAAATGTAACCCAGTTGTGTTCCCGTAAATGTCTCCTCACATGTGGGCCTCCATCCACGCCTGCTCTGCTTTCTCCCACCTTCTCACAGTAACAGCCATGCAGATAGGTAGCAGACACCATGGGAGCACCTCCTGTACGGAGCTGTGTCAGATCCTTGAAGCTCTCCCATGAGCTCATCTCTCAGGGTCAGAGAGGTAATTATGTAGCAGCCTGCAGTGAGGAGGCAGGCTTGATTGTGAAGTCTGTTCTTGAGCTGCCCTGAGCTCTGCCTGGGTTGCTGATACAGAAATAATTACACCGAACTGAACTGAATGCTCTAGGGGAGAGTGGCCCATCCCTGTGATAAAACGTAGAGCGACAGAGATGAAAAAGCCATATCTGTTGTAGGCGACTATTAATATTTATTATTTTTTTTATCTTCTAGTAAATTTTGCTCTTAATCCTCAGCAGCTGTATAACCAAATCACCACACAGAGACTGGGTTTTTAGTTAACCCAGAACACAATGCTGGGCAAAATTTACTCCCTCCTAAACCTCCAAGCCCTCAGTTTCCTAATGTAAGACCTGGGGTCTCACAGCTCAGGAGTTCAATCGCGCCCTTCCTAGAAACTCCCCCAGACCAAGACTTGTTGCAAAAGCAAGAGGTTTATTAACCATTGTACAACGGGGTCACCCCTGCTGGTCAGCAAAGAGTGGTACCCGGAGACAAAGGCCTTTAGGTTTTTAAAAGAAAAATTGTGGGAAATTTGAAGTTGGCAGTTTTGGCAATTTAGGATTGGATGAAGAAGTTATAAAGTAAGATAATTGGTTAGTCTTAGGTGCTCAAGCTTGGCCAGTCCTGCCAAGTGTGGATGCAGCTGCAATATAAGGTGGGGGTGGTTAGCTCATCCTTGAAGATTAGGGCTGCAGGCTCTTGGCTGGAGGTCAAAAGCTACTCAGAAGAAGTCTAGGTTCGTTGCTAAGAAATGCTATCTCAAGGACAAGGGTCTGGTCCTCCTTTTTGCTGAGTGAAGGTCATTGCCTGCTTGCCCCTTTTTATATCTGTCCTCACAGATAGGGTCACATTCCTTCACTCTCTGGAAAGGTACTAAGAGGCTTTAGCTTAACCTGGACCTAAAACTCAAAACTATAGGCTTTAGAAGACA
This sequence comes from Meriones psammophilus, assembly GCA_036365155.1. Lineage (NCBI taxonomy): Eukaryota > Metazoa > Chordata > Mammalia > Rodentia > Muridae > Meriones > Meriones psammophilus. Next base: position 21,249 of record JAEOAE010000455.1, on the reverse strand, counting down.
TATAGGTTACAAAGTAAGTCTAACCCTTTCATTTCCCCTTCTCCTTGTAACTGCTTCAATCATGAAGCAGCTGCAGAGTGAGAATTTTATCTTAAGAAAAAATTTTTTTTTTTTTGACTCAACATTTCAGCCTGTAGAATGGGACAATGGGCGATGATCCGTCTTCTGGAATTTCTTCATGCTGATGATGGATTGTTGAAATCTCAGTTTAAAAGAGGCTGAAATGCTGGTCAAAAGTTGGGGAGAGTACATGGGTAAAGATTACTAGGAGCCAGTTCAAAGGCTGGTCAATGAGGCAGTCCTTAACAGTCTCTGGTTAGTTGATCCAATTGAAGAGACAGGGAGCAGTCATGTCAGCTTCTAACAAGTCCAGATTTTAGTTTGCAGCCCAGAGTCAACCAGGTGAAAATCTGCTGAGACAAATTCAGACTAGAGACAGAAGTTAAGATTTGTCTGTTAAATGGAAAAAGTGAGGAATCCCAACAGCAGGGAAAAACTTTTCTGGGATCCATTTGAGTTATGCCAGATCTAGGTCTCATGACCTTTTGATTTTTATAAACTCATATGAATTTTTGGTACACAAAAGGAAATATATATATGTATATATATATATTTATACATATATATATATATACTCAGAAAAGTAACATATCAGCAAATCTAATACAGCAACATTTTTAGAGTAACAGGTAAAAACTATATCCAACAGAATTGGTACCAGTCAGCTGTTTGTTTTATATATTTTATAAACAACTTAAGTGTGTCCATGTGGCAGCCTTTTTGGAGTTAACGGCATCTGAGCAGCAGAACTCAGCCTCTTGGCTATTTTTTAAAGTCCAGTCTTTCACAGACTGACCTTGGTGGTCTTACAGCAGACTGCTCTGACCTGAGGAACTCCGTGCAACCATAGTAACCAGATAGCAGGCTCTGTGTAACCTTGAGTAAACCCTCCTATAATTTGGCTAAGTAAAATTGCCTGCGTGAGAAACTGCTTGTACTTTTTTTTTTTTTTTTTTTACTTAAGTGTTAACCTGACGTCCATTAAATTGACACTTTGATCAGTATGTAGACCAACATTTTTTAGATTTTTATAATCTGAACTCCTATATCCTTAGACCCTATATAAACTTTATATATAATATATATATATTTATTTAACTATTATTATAAGACATTGGCAACTGATGTAAAGCCTGTGAGCAGGGTAAAACCTGTTATTTTTTTTTTTTTTTTTTTTTTTACACAAAAGATATAGTACCCAGTAGTTTTAACTAACTAATGAACTGTCAATGAGCTGATAGTGAACCTAACTGTCTGCTCTTTAGCTGCCAAGTTACTGTTAACTAAGCCTAGCCTTTCAGCCTAGCTGTCAATGTGATCAGAGACCTGAGAAGGATAAATTATGAGCTAAGTAAATGTACCAATCAAAATGACAGAGATGACTAGTTAGTCCATCACCTAGGCAGTGTCCCTGGCTTCTGTGGTCTCCTGGCTTTCTGAGCAGAGGCAGTCCAGCCATCAGGCATAGAGGATGAGAAACTGCTGCTTTGGAAAGAGGAACGGGAGAGATTGACCTCACCTTGCCTCTCACAATGTGAGACAATGGCTCTTCAGGTGTCCCGGCTTTGTCCACAGTTTAGGCTGGGCCCTAGCAGTGGGCCAGTTGGGGCAGTATTGCCCAGTGGTTAGCATACCACAATCTAGAGTTGCAGTCATCTGTTGTTGTCCAAATCTTCTCGGAGACCTTGGGGAGCCACTGCCAGGATTTTGGGACTTTCTGCCACAATAAACTTACATATGTTAAAATGCCATATTCGTCAGATCTCTGATAAGCTTGAGGGCCAGCATATCTGAGTTACTCTTTGTTTTTATCATCTGTTTTAAACTGTGTCCTATAAAATATTTAATCTATTTAATCTAGTTCCAGCATATTTTTGACATGTATGTTTTAGAACTATATATTTTAAGACAAATAGGCAAACTTTATAGTTACCCATCCTAGGCTTAACCTTAAAAAAAAAAAACCCTATACAAAGACACTAGGTAGAGTTCAACATCTTAACCAACTGCAGTCGTTAGCGTAGCTTTAAGTCTGTTTTTTGAACTAAAATCAAAGCAAATATTTTAATCAGATACAGTTTATAGAGGTCTGATCCTACCACTTTGTATTAAAATTGAACAGTAAAAAGCTTTGCACTTAACACTAATCAGAGGACTGAACATAACTGAGAGACCTAAACAAAATGGCGGTAAACTCATGTCTCCACCCTCTTTATTTCGGACCAGCATGGCGGCTGGCCACGTGTAACTGAACTCAGCTGGAAGTCCTAAACAAATATGGCAGCAAAACTACAGCTTCATGTGCTCTCTATCCCTGAACCATCATGGCAGCTAGCCATGTGTTAGCTGAGGCTGTGACTGAAAATACCAAACATAGCCATTAGGTGCTGTTGATGACACAGCAAACACTGTGGAGCATCCATAATCCCCACAACCAAAAAGTTTTAACATAGTGATCAAATAAGTTTTAGAACCAACTGTATAACAGAACAGTACAGAACACTTTTAAACTGTATGAATTATTTTAGCCATACCAAACCTATCAGCCAGAACTTTTTTCCCTTAAAAGAGCATAAAAAAACATTTTGCAATGAAGAATCACCAGCCTTTTAAATGAATTATAACATATTTAAATAGTTTTTTTTTCTCAAATCATATTAACTCTCTGGCTTTTTATAATACATCCACTAACCTTCTGCAACATTCTATATACCTTCAGGTTTTTAGCTTTCTTTTTCTGGCTTAACCGACATTTTTGCTTTAGAGAAGCTATTTTTTTTTTTTTTTTTAATATCTCTTGCTCACTCTTTCTTTCTTTTCAGACAACATGAAAACTCTCATTAATTTTTTTTTTCCCAAGGGTTGGGAAACTGTTTTAAGTTTGTTGTTAGACTGCCCAAGAGTTATTGCTTAAAAAAAATCTGATAAACTGTAAATGTTTTATCCTCTTAAACATCTAAACAATTTTTAAAACTTGTCCCTGCAATATCAAAGCAAAGTAACTTCTTTAGGAGTGAATTTACAAAGCATAACCATAATTTTAAAAGTCGAAACCAGATTTTAAGACCAAAATTTATCAGTGAAAACAACCCAATCTTTAGAACCACTATCAACTTAGAATAAGACTTTCCTCTTATCCTAAAAGGAAATAAAATCATTTTGACTTAGAGATTTTGTAACCTTTGTTTTTTTTCCTGAGCCACACCATGTGGCAATTTACATTGTTGTTAATTAAACATATGCATTTATAGACCCTACAAACACATAGGCACATATACGTATTTAAAACAAGAATTTGGGGGGACTCCAAGATGGCGGCGAGCAGAGCGCACCGTTTTGGAGAGGCAGAAGACATGAATCTCCGTAATTGGTGAGTGGAGAGTCAATCAAAGATAGAATTTGGACTGTGGGGCTTTCTAAAGGAGAGGGGCCACCACAGAAGCGTGGAATGCTAGTAGATTTAGATAGGGCACGGACTTCTCCGGGAAGAAAATAGGCGCTACCCTTGTCCGGGCCTCCTCGGGAAACCCGCACACAGCACCAGGCAGCTGAGCACAAAACTCACATCCAGGAGATCAAGGCAGCAGAGACAGTGCTCCGGGCCCCTTACAGCAGCGGTCTGCTGTAACCACCGTTGAACACCCGCCCTCTCCTGGGACACGTCCCGCTCGGGGCCTTCCGGTCCCGAGGATCGTCCCCTCCCCATCCCGCTGACGCGATCCCGCGGCTTAGACCACAGCAGGAAATGCAGCGCAGCTCACGCCCCCTGCGGCCAGAGCACACCCCAGAAACCTCCACATTGGAGGAGCGCAGGCCCAATCACAGAGCTCCAACCACTGAGCCCTAACTACAGAGACTCAGATCCATAATACAATTCTTCCTGGATACCAAAGCCGCAAAGCTCGGTGCCTGGGACCCAAGACGGGTGGAGGCAGGGAGGCAGGGCTCCAGACCCCACAGCCGCAGTGGAGAGCAATACTGAGTGCTGATCGGCACCACTCAGAGGAGAACACACCCGACCTAGAGCCCTCTCGCCGAGCTCTTGACCCGCGGAACACACTCCCCACCACCACCACCACCTGGCTCTGCAGGAGTGCACGCACCGCCGAAACTCCACCCCGCCAAAGCGCACGCCCAATACAGTGCTAGCCACAGAGACTCAGACCCACAGTACATTCGTTCCCAGATCCCAAGCCTGCAAGTGGCAGCACAGACTACACAGGGCTGCCCAGCCAGTGACTGTATGGGCCATCCAACCCCTCAGTGGCAGAAAACCAGCTGAATAGACACCAAAGACCAGCAGACCTGTAAAATCAATACACGCACGCATTCTTCAACAGCGCTTGCGATCCCTTAGCGCCTGCAACAACTTCAGTGCCTGCAAAGCACCCCTCTCACACACTGAAGGCCTCTTCATTCACCAACACCCTGTCCCTTAGGACACACCCACAAGCACACGCTCAAACACACGCTACCCTGCATTTGCCCTTCTGCGCCTGCGAACTTTCCTTCTACAGGTATAGCTGAATAACCAACGCACACACTGAAACCACTAGACCTCACTAGACCTTCATTTTCCTGAAGAATACTCCAGTCTGACCTGCAGAATCCAGGAACAGACAGTGAACACGACAGATAACCAAATGGCCAGAGGTTGGCAAAAGAACACAACAAACGCAAATCAAGATATCATGGCTTCACCGGCAACCTCCAAAATTATTGGACACTCCAACTCAACAGAAACAGAAAAAGAAAATGATTTTAAAGCTATGATTATGCAGTTATTTGAGGCACATAAAGAGAAACCAAAAATCTCTCAGAGAAATAGTCGCAGAGATTCAAACAGTTAAAGAGGATACAAAAAAATCCCTTAAAGATTTGGCCTCCCAAATAGAAAGAAAGAAAATGAAGTGAACAAAGAAGCTCTTAAAGAAACACATGCAAATATAGCCAAACAATTGGAGGCAGAAGCAGAGGCACTAAGAGAGGAAACAAACAAAAAAATAGAGACCATCTTTGAGACACAGGAATCCACACTCAAACAGATGAAGGAAATGTTGCAAGACATGAAAACAGAATTAGAATCAATAAAGAAAACACAAACTGAGAAAACCCTGGAACTGAAGAACTTAGAGAAAAGAGAAGGAATCACAAAGGTAAGCATCACTAATAAAATACAGGAGATGGAAGAGAGAATCTCAGGCACTGAAGATACACTCACAGAAATAGATACTTCTCTCAAAGCAAAAATAAAATCAGAAAAATCCCAAACACAAACCATCTAAGAAATTAAGGACTCCATGAAAAGGCAAAATATAAGAATAATAGGAATTGAAGAAGAAGAGGAGTCCAGGTTACAAGGTCCAGAAAATATTTTCAAGAAAATTATAGAAGAAAATTTTCCCAACCTAAAGAAAGAGATGTCCACGAACATACAAGAGGCCTACAGAACACCAAATAGACTAGACCAGAGAAGAAACTCGTCACGCCACATCATAGTCAAAAAACTTAATCTACAAAACAAAGAAAAGATACTAAAAGCAGCAAGGGAAAAAGGCCAAGTAACACATAAAGGCAAACCTATCAGAATCACACGGACTTCTCATCAGAAACTATGAAAGCCAGAAGAGCCTGGGGAGAGATCATGTGGGCCCTAAGGGACCACAGGTGCCACCCTAGACTACTTTACCCAGCAAAGCTTTCAATCAACATAGATGGAGAAAATAAAATATTCCATGACATAACTAAATTTAAGCAATATTTGAACAGCAACTCAGCCCTACAGAAGATACTAGAAGGAAAATTCAATCAATGAAAACAAATACACCCAAAGAAAACATAGGGTAAAGATAATTTCCAACAAAAGCCAAAAGCAAACAAGCAATGATTCACAGTAACATCGCCAACTCCACAATAATAAGAAATAACATTCAATGGTCATTAATATCTATCAACATCAATGGACTCAACTCTCCAATAAAAAGACACAGACTAACAGAATGGGTGCGGAAAGAGGAACCAACATTCTGCTGCATCCAAGAAACACACCTACAAACAAAGATAAACATTACCTCAGAGTAAAAGGCTGGAAAACAGTTTTTCAAGCAAATGGACCCAAAAACAAGCAGGAGTGGCTATCCTAATATCTAATAAAATAGATTTTCAACCAAAACTAATCAAAAAGACATAGAGGGCACTACATTTTCATCAAAGGAAAAATTCACCAAGAAGACATCACCATTCTAAACATCTATGCCCCAAATACAAGAGCACCCACATTCATAAAAGAAACATTATTAAAGCTTAAACCACACATTAATGGCAATACCTAATAGTGGGTGACTTCAACACCCCACTCTCACCAAGGGACAGATCAACTAGACAGAAACCAAATAGGGAAATAAAAGCACTTACAGAGTCCCTAAATCAAATGGACCTAATAGACGTCTACAGATCTTTCCACCCAAACTCAAAAGAGTATACCTTCTTTTCAGCACCTCATGGAACCTTCTCCAAAATAGACCATATAGTTGGTCACAAAGCAAGCCTTAACAGATATAAAAAGATTGAGATAATCCCTTGTATTCTGTCAGACCACCATGGACTAAAGCTGGACATCAACAACAATGGAAACAACAAAAAGCCAACACGCACATGGAAAATGAACAACTTGTTACTCAATGACAGCTGGGTTAAGGAAGAAATAAAGAAAGAAATTAAAGACTTCTTAGAACTCAATGAAAATGAAGGCACAACATACCCAAATTTATGGGACACATTGAAAGCGGTGCTCAGAGGAAAATTTATAGCACTAAGTGCCTTCAAGAAGAAATTTATAACATCACATACAAGTAACTTAATGGCCCAACTGAAAACCCTAGAAAAAAAAGAAGCAGATACACCCAAGAGGAGCAGAAGGCTGGAAATAATCAAACTCAGGGCTGAAATCAATCAATTAGAAACAAATAAAACTATTCAAAGAATCAATGAAACAAAAAGCTGGTTCTTTGAGAAAATCAACAAGATAGACAAACCCTTAGCCAAGCTAACTAAAAAGCAGAGAGAATCTATCCAAATCAGCAAAATCAGAAATGAAAAGGGGGACATAACTACAGACACTGAAGAAATCCAAACAATCATTAGGTCATAATACAAAAGCCTATATGCCACAAAATTTGAAAATTTAAACGAAATGGACAATTTTCTTGATAGATTCCATCTACCAACATTAAGTCAAGGTCAGATAGAAAGACTGAATAGCCCTATATCCCCCAAGGAAATTGAAGCAGTCATTAACAGCCTCCCCTCCAAAAAAAGCCCTGGGCCAGATGGTTTCAGTGCAGAATTCTACCAGACCTTCAAAGAAGTGCTAATACCAATTCTCCTCAAACTATTCCACAAAATAGAAACAGAAGGAACATTACCAAACTCATTCTATGAAGCGACAGTTACCTTGATACCCAAACCACACAAAGACCCAACAAAAAAAAAAAGAGAACTTCAGACCTATCTCTCTTATGAATATTGATGCAAAAATACTCAATAAAATACTTGCAAACCGAATCGAAGAACACATCAAAGATATCATCCACCATGACCAAGTAGGCTTCATCCCAGGCATGCAAATGTGGTTCAACATACGGAAATCCATCAATGTAATCCACCACATAAAAAAACTGAAGGAGAAAAACCACATGATCATCTCCTTGGATGCCGAAAAAGCATTTGACAAAGTCCAACACCCATTCATGTTTAAAGTATTGGAGAGATCAGGGATACAAGGCACATACTTAAACATAGTAAAGGCAATATACAGCAAGCCTACAGCCAATATCAAACTGAATGGAGAGAAACTTAAATCAATCCCACTGAAATCAGGGACAAGACAAAGCTGCCCACTCTCCCCATATCTCTTCAACATAGTACTTGAAGTCTTAGCCAGAGCAATAAGGCAACTAAAGGAGATCAAGGGGATACAAATTGGAAAGGAAGAGGTCAAAGTGTCCCTATTCGCAGATGATATGATAGTATACATGAGTGACCCCCAAAATTCAACCAGAGAACTCCTTCAGCTGATAAGCACCTTCAGCAAAGTGGCTGGATACAAAATCAACTCAAAAAAATCAGAAGCCCTCCTGTATACCAAAGACAAAAGGGCCGAGAAAGAAATTAGGGAAACAACACCCTTCACAATAGCCACTAATAACATAAAGTACCTTGGGGTGACACTAACCAAGCAAATGAAAGACCTGTTTGAGAAAAACTTCAAGTCTCTGAAGAAAGAAATTGAAGAAGATCTCAGAAGATGCTCATGGATTGGTAGGATTAACATTGTGAAAATGGCCATCCTGACAAAAGCAATCTACAGATTCAATGCAATTCCCATCAAAATACCAACTCAATTCTTTTCAGACCTTGAAAAAAAGATTCTCAGCTTCATATGGAGAAACAAAAAACCTAGAATCTCCAAAACAATCCTATACAACAACAGATCATCTGGAGGTATCTCCATTCCCGATCTCAAGCTGTACTACAGAGCAATAGTAATAAAAACTGCATGGTATTGGCATAGAAACAGAAAGGAGGATCAATGGAACCGAATTGAAGACCCAGAAATAAACCCACGTACCTATGAATACTCAATTTTTGACAAAGCAGCCAAAACCATTCAATGGAAAAAAGATAGCATCTTCAACAAATGGTGCTGGGCTAATTGGATGTCTACATATAGAAAAATGAAAATAGATCCACATTTATCACCCTGCACAAAACTAAAGTCCAAGTGGATCAAAGACCTCAACATAAAACCAGATACGCTAAATCTGTTAGAAGAAAAAGTAGGGAACAGCCTAGAACTCATTGGCACAGGAGACAACTTTCTAAACAGAACTCCAACAGCACAGGCTTTAAGAGCAACAATCAATAAATGGGACCTCATGAAACTGAAAAGCTTCTGTAAAGCAAAGGACACCATCATCAAAACAAAACGACTGCCTACAGATTGGGAAAGAATCTTCACCAACCCTCTATCTGACAGAGGGCTAATATCCAGTATATATAAAGAACTAAAGAAGCTGAAAAGCAGCAAAACAAGTAATCCAATTAAAAAATGGGGAACAGAGCTAAACAGAGAATTCTCTGTAGAGGAATATAGAATGGCAGAGAAACACTTAAAGAAATGCTCAACCTCACTAGCCATCAGGGAAATGCAAATCAAAACGACCCTAAGATTTCACCTTATACCCATCAGAATGGCCAAGATGAAAAACACAAATGACAACACATGTTGGAGAGGTTGTGGAGAAAGGGGAACCCTCCTCCACTGCTGGTGGGAATGTAATCTGGTACCTGGTACAACCACTTTGGAAGTCAGTCTGGCGCTTTCTCAGACAATTAAGAATAGCGCTTCCTCAAGACCCAGCTATACCACTGCTAGGCATATACCCAAAATTTGCTCAAGTACACAATAAGGACATTTGCTCAACCATGTTTGTAGCAGCTTTATTTGTAATAGCCAGAACCTGGAGACAACCCAGATGTCCATCAACGGAGGAATGGATACAAAAATTGTGGTATTTTTACACAACAGAATACTACTCAGCAATCAAAAAGGAGGAAATCATGAAATTTGTAGGCAAATGGTGGGATCTAGAAAAGATCATTCTGAGTGAAGTATCCCAGAAGGAGAAAGACAAACATGGAATATACTCGCTTATATAGACCTAAAAGATAGGATAAACATAATGAAATCTATACACCTAAAGAAGATAATCAAGAAAGTGGACACGGGGTATGATGATCTATCCTCATTTAGAAAGACAAATGGGCTATGCATTGAACGTACGACAAGAGTCTACCGCAGAAAGCATCTGAAAGACTCTACCTAGCAGTGCTCCAAAATAGATACTAAGACTCACAACCAAACCTTGGCAAAGTGCAGGGAATCATATGAAAGAAGTGGAGTTTGATGTGGAAAGGATAGGAGCTCCACAAGGACCAAACATATCTGGGCACAGGGTCTTTTCTGAGATGGACACTCAACCAAATACCATGAGAGGATAAAACCTAGAACCTCTGCTCAGATGTGACCCGTGATAGCTCAGTAATCAATTGGTTTCCCATAGTAAGGGGAACAAGGAATATTTCTAACAGGAACTCAATGACTGGCTCTTTGACCTCCCCACCTCCCAAGGGAGGAGCAGTACTGTTAGGCCACAGTGGAGGACTTTGCAGCCAGTCCTGAAAATACCTGACAAAACAGAGTCATATGAAAGGGGGAGGAGGTCCTCCCTATTAGTGGACTTGGAAAGGGGCAGGGAGGAGATGAGGAGGGAGGGTGGGACTGGGGAGGGAATGAGGATACAACTGGGATACAGAATTAACAAAATGTAACTAATGAGAAAAATAAAATTATGGAAAAAAATAAAACAAGAATTTGAATTTAACCTTAAAACATACCCAATTATTTTTTTATCATATCAACCATTTAAGACCAGTTGAAAACAATCGTATAATGGCCATATATTTAAACAGACAGACTCAGCTGTAATTCTAAACTTTACACCAAGTGCAGTTTTTTTCCTAAATTACTGTTTGATCTGTAAGTTGCAAGCCCCCTAGGTGGGAGGAGGGAAGAGAGGAGCAAGAGGGCGTGGTGAGCTCTTGCTGCTCACTTCCCTGCTAAACTGGCATGAAGACAAGGGGGAGGAGTTTTTCCTCACTCTCGGCAGCCAGAGCAGCTCCTATCGCGGTGCCAATCCCCTCCTAGCCATGTCTAAGGACTTCCACCCAGCAAGCCCATGAGCCTTGCCTGCTCCCTTGGCTCCCTTGTGAGCTCTACTGTAGCTTACCTCCCCCGCAGGTCCTGAACCTGCTTCCTGGCTGGGCCTCTCTCCTCCCCCATGCTCTTTGGCTGTCCATCGCTACAAGGGGATGGCGCATCAAGCCCATGCCCTGCTGGGTGTGCATTGTTATTCCACAGACGCTCAAGTGCCTGAGCACTGCCTGCCCAAGCTCCAGCCCCAGCTCCACATGTCTCCCCAGCCACCTGAAAGCATTCCCTCCTTGGCTCCTTTGGGAGGGAGAGCACACTGCTTGGTGTCCTGCCATGCAGCCATGTGCACTCCCGGGCTGAGAACTAGTTCTAATTTTAAGTATCCTCTGTCTGAATTTTTATCAGTCCAAGTCTACAAAGAAACAGACACAGAAAAATACATACATACATGAGAAACACAGGATTTAAATTGCTGGGGGAGCAGAATCTCTCTGCTCCTCCCTGTTCACAGAAAGGGGCAAGCTGAGTGTCTTACAGGATGTCCCATGGACTTGGCATTAATGACATGTCTGTCTGCCTTAATGAAACCGTTCCAGGCAAGTGGCCTCAAACCACTCAGGGGACTCAAACCCCTTTTACAGATGCTCTCAAGCTAGACCATCTCCCTGTCAAAAGAGTCAGAGAGGCAACAACAACAGAAACACAAAGAATCAGGCAAGTAATCAAACAATGACACCCTTGTGAGCGGTACCACAGTGCTCTGATAGAACGGCTGCCTGGTGGCGGTCGTTCTCTCTGAAAATCAGACGGGAGGAGGACCGTCTCAGATCCAACTTCCCAAACGCAAACTTGGGGCGCCCCAGTTCCCAGTCAAGCGATATTCTGACACGTCTGTCAATTGCAATGACTGATCAGATGACCAAAAGGTCCAGATAGGCGCCTAAACTGAAACAGATTGGTACCACAGAAATCTAATTGATTGGCTGCCTCATGTCAGCCATCTCTGACAAGAAACAGATTGGTAAGACAGAAACAGACTAACCTGTTCCGAGCTCGACCTCCGAGTTCAGTCTGATGAGGGTTGGGGAAGGGGCACCCTTTCCGCCAATGCACCAAAAATGTAAGACCTGGGGTCTCACAGCTCAGGAGTTCAATCGCGCCCTTCCCAGAAACTCCCCAGACCAAGACTTGTTGCAAAAGCAAGAGGTTTATGCTTCTAAGTCCCAAAGACAGGAAGCAGTGGTCACCTCTGAGCAAAGGTTTGTTGAGAGCAAACTGTGCTCATTTTTTTCTGCAACTCTTACTGGACTCCCAGACCGACTGAGAGATGGAGTTTATCTGCATCTCAGCAAATCACTCCACGCTGCTGCAAAGCACATTTAAAGGAAAGATAGCGATGGGGCTGCACAATTAGCTGCAATTTACATGGCTCTGAGAAGGTGAAAGAACTGCGCGCCTGGTTAATACAACAATGCGCATCTGTGACGGGAGTGCGGGTGTTTGTGGCAGTAAATCTACAGGGAAGTACGTAGTGGCCCCATGAAAGGGCTCTTTTGTCTCCACAAATGCTAATAGAATAGAATAGGTGACCTTTGAGAAGAGGACATTACTCTGTGATCAAGGGAGATGTTGCTATACTGCTCGTCTACTCCTGACCTCTGATAGCCCTTGACCATGGCGATGGTGGAGGGTGCTCAGAGCCTTCTACTCACAGTGTCTGGACACACTGTTTCATGAGCACTCACTGACCCGGTGCGAAAACTGTGTGTCTGTGTTTCTTGATATATGTTTGTGTGTGTGTATATTTCATATATGTATGTGTGTTCGTGTGGGTAGGTAGAGTGAATGTATGTGTATCTATATGTGTAGGTATGCATTTGCATAGGTGATATGTATGTGTTTGTGTGCATGTAATTATACCTATGTGTGTGTTCATTCTCCACTCAGAACCAGATGAACAGCATTTATCTGATTTTCTTATTGGTTGACTGGTAAAAGTTCATTTAAATAAGCATCTTCGTCTTTGGCTCAGATCTGTTTAAAAACCACAGAATCTGATAATATTAACAATTCCTTCTAGCTCTAGAAATCAACCGATTCTTAAAAGTTGCATGGGAGGGCGAAGTGCCAGCAGGAAGCCCTTAAAATGCATTGGCCTTACCTAACCTTTCTCTTTACCTTCTTGCCAACCTCTCACAGTGCCCACTCCCTTGCCCACTGCCTCCTGGCTTGCACCGTGCAGGCTCTTGAGTCCAGGGTTCCAGCCCTTTCTTGTGTCCAGGGCAGTGGCTGGCAGCTGCCCTGGCTGGATGGAGAGGTCTGCATTGTCAGGAAAGACTCATGTACCACAGAGGATCTGTTACTGGGGTTTTAAGCAGTGTGGTCAGGGGAGGTTTGGAGGAAGGGCAGGAGGGATGCTGCGCTGTCCTGGATCCAGCCTAGACCTGGGCTGGCGATGTGGCTCAGCTGTAGAGTGCTTCTTAGCACACATGAAGCCTGAGGTTCAAGCTCTGGCACCTCATAAAACAGGAGTGTCACATGCCTCTAACCCTGCCAATGGAGGTGGAAGGACGAGGATCAGAAGGCCATCCTGAGATCTTTCTCTCTCTCTCTCTCTCTCTCTCTCTCTCTCTCTCACACACACACACACACACACACACACACACACACTCTGTAGCCCCTTGCCTGGGCTTGTTATTTTATTCATAACCATTTTCTTAGGTGCTTACTGTGGCCAGCAGTTTCCAGTGCAGCAATTGATAAATAAAAAATCATTTTGGAGGTTGTGGATTCAGCTCAGTGGTAGAGCACTTGCCTAGCAAATGCAAGGCCCTGGGTTCGGTTCCCAGCTCTGGGGGCAGGGGTAGGGCTCATTCCTATGGTAGGGTTCCTACGTCTAATGCTCACAGGTTGAGAACATGGGGGCTCCTCTAGTTACTGTTAATTCATGATTTTAGTGATTACGTCTACTCTATGCTGGAATGTGGAATGAATGGGTTGAAGCCAAGCCCCCACCAAGCTTCCATTTAAACGTGACTAACTGAAACCTGAGATGGGTGTCATGAATGTTAAAATGGACGTTTTGACTGGGCTCCAGGATGTAAGACGCACCAATGGGATGCTGAACCAAGCAACTGACCCCATGATTCACGGCCTTCCTCGCCAGGTGTACAGCTAAGGCCATAAAAGACCGTGGGGGGAGTGAGTGCAGCGGCAGCAACATTGGGACATGTACCGCCCGTTGTTCTTCCTCCAGGGGAACAGGGGAGAGCTAGAGCGGCTATCTCTAGCCAGTGACTCAGAGCACTTGGAAATGAGTCCCCTGAAGGGGTGAACACAGAGTTCTTCTATCTGAGAAAGTGAGGTAGATAGTGGGGACAGGGTCAAGGCAGCCGCCTGTTTATTCTTAGAGTGTCACTTTGGGCCCATGCAGGAGGGGGCCCGGTAGGGTCTGTCCAAGAGGCCATTAGGTAGGGGAGGGACTTCAGGAGCCAGAGCAGGTGGTAACCCCTGGACCTGGAGGCTATGGAAGTGGTCACCAGCAACGCTGGGGGAGTCCGCCGGCACCGAGGGAACTACAGAAGAGTCTCAAAGCTGGAAAGAGCACAGGAGAAGAGGCAGCATTAGCTGTGGGGCCTACTGTTCAGCTAGCTGGTAAGGACCTTCTACACACCAGCCCAGCCTGAGGCAGGAGCTGGGCTCACGGACCAGACAGTGGCTAGGCTCAGAAGAGCATAGGCAGGCTAGGAGACACAACCTGCCTTCCTTCAAGTGCAGAGGAGCAAAGATCTCACACTGGGTCAGGGTGGAGGTTTTGTTTTCCTAACAAACAGATACAGACTGTTTCCAACAGTGGTCCTGCAGAGGTGATGCCTGGGCTGATCTGATTATAGCTGGGAGAAAAACATGTCTCCGTGAATTAAGTGTAGAAGGCACAGACAAACTTAAGGTTATATTTTTGTTTGTAGCACAAATTAATGTTGAGTGTATGTGTGTGTGTGTGTGTGTGCATGCCTATGAAGACTGGGGATGGTCTGTGCTTCCCACATTATTTTCGGAGACAGTTTTCCACTGAGGCCAGAACTCACCAATTTGGCTTCCCTGGTTGGCCAGCAGGCTCTGGGGAACCTCCCGTCTCCACCCCTCCGGTGCTGTGGTTACAGATCCGCACACTGGTGTGGCTTTGCATATGGGTGCTGAGGACTCAGTCCTCATGTTTACACAGTGAGCACCTCTACCCACTGAGCTCTCTCCCCAGGCCCTGGCTAAGCGCACACGGTTTCAGACTACTCTAGGGGTGAGCAAGGAGAGGGAGAATTGAGTTGGGCTTTCTTCATGCCCTGTCCCAGCCTTCAGTGCTGCCGCCCATTGCTGGCACCTGAACTGCAGCCGCTGGATTGCAGCTTGTAAAAGTTCTGGGGAGTACGGATTAGAAACCAGGGCCCCTGGCACCCAGGCCCTAGCTCTTTCCATGACCACATTTGAAGAGTGAGTTAGGTGATGATCTGACACCCTGAAATGGAATTCATGCATAAGAGAAATACATCTGGGCACTTAGCAGAGTGCTGGAGAAAGGAGTCAAGGACCCGCCCAGCTGGTGCTTCCATAGGACCATCTTTTCCAGGGTGGAACCCTGGCAGAAGGTAGCCATGGCAACAGAAGTCAACCGACCTTGTGCAAGGAAGAGGTCCTCCCTGAGATGTCTTATTAGTCCTGTCGACAACATGCACTTTGTTTGCATTTTAAAAATAAATGAACAGGAATAAAAATCTGGTCCCTGTAGGAAAGCAGACTTGTGGAAAGGGGTGGTGGTCTGTGTGCTTTGGAAGCGTGAAGCTGGCGAGGAAACACATCCTGTGCCTCCGTCTCCGGTGGCTGCCATCTGGCTGAGGAGGAGGCTGTAGACTGCCCAGCCAGCCCTGAGAGGCAGAGCTCCAGGCAGCCATGTAGGTGCTCTCTGGCCCAAACTGCTTTGGGCCTCGGCTCTGAGAAAGGCGGACCCAGGCTTCAGTCTTCAGCAGCAGCAACTCCCAGTTGATTTCTCTGTGTTTCTCAGGTAATTTTAATGTTTAGTACCACTGTAGCTATATACTATACTGCTTACAAAACCCACACAGAATCAATACCTGGGATATTCTCATAATAGTACAAATATTTATGATTCATTAAAAAGCACCCATTATGTTGAGAGTCCTGGTCTCAGCATGCCCACCCTTTAGGCCGGTGTGCTGCAAATGATTCCTGCCCATTAGAAGAGCATGGCATGAGGCCAGCTCTGCTCTGAGCAGTGGAACTGGATGGTTCTATGAGGAGGAAGACACTTGTGGGCCTCTTCTCTCACAAAGCAGTGGAGCCTGCTTTCCCCAGGCCCTGCCACCTGGCCACGTCAGCACAAATTTGTTGTCTAAGGTCCTCGCAACTCCCTTTCCGCATGTCAGGCATGTTTTCTTCTCCTCTTCCTCCTTCCTTCTTCCCCATCTTTCCCCTTCTCTGCCTTAACAAAGATCCTCCTGGATGATGCCATATTTTTCTGGAGATTTTCCTTCAAGATTTCAGTACACATTAACTTATTAAAGCATTTTGAAGGAGAGCTAGAGAGAGAGGATAAATTAGTCTTATTAAGTGCAGCATTTCTCAAATGTATTTGACATCTATGAGCAACTGTAAATCAGGTGTTTTCTCATACACCTTGTGTGGGCAGGCAGTGGGAGACAGAGACAGACTCAGAACGAGGGAGTGAAGCTCACTGATTGGAGGAGTAGAGGCTCCCTAGGGTCCAAGAAAGGAGGGCGTGGAGTGGACACAGATGTGCCTCACACCTGCAGCCATGGCTCATCCCTTCTGTGTTCCACGAGGAAACTGGCTGAGTTGGCTATATGCAGAAGGGCGAGTCCTCATTCCTTCACACTAAGCTCATCTCCAGCCCGTGGGTATCACTGAAGCTCAGTGTACATGCCAAGCAATTGTCTGAGCTGACTGGGGGAGGGGCTGGAGAACATCTGTGCCACACAGCCTCGGCTGAACTTCCCTGCTTCCTCTGGTTAGCCAAGGCCTGAGCACATGCCTGCCAGGGTGAGCCTGAGCCACACCTGTGTTCAGTGATGCCTGCGGCGAGGCCTCCACCCATGGGATAGCTCTGTCCTCATCTTTCTAGAAAAAAGGATTTATTTTATGTGCATGAGAGTTTGCCTGCATGGGTGTGTGTGCACCATGCCTGGTGCCTGTGGGGGCTAGAAGAGGGCGACAGATTCTCTAGAAATGGAGTTGCACATGCTGTGAGCCGCTGCGGGTGCTGAGAACTGAGCCAGGGTCTTAGGCAAGAGCAGCAAGTGCTCTTCACCCCTGAGCTGTCTCTCCAGCCCCCTCTCCTCATCTTACTGTCAGTGCGAAGCAACCACTTTATGATACAAATCTGGTTCTTCAGTACAGTTCCCCTCCATGGCCTCTGCTCAGGAATAATGCCACAGGGGGCACCATGACTCTGATAACCAGCCTGTGTGACACCAAATTTTTGGTTTTCATATGAGAGCTGGGAAGGAGGAGGGCAAGTGGATGTACAAACAGCTCATGTTCCCGCTGCAAAACTGACGACAGAAGAACAGAACCCCTTGTTTTGATCCCTCTGGAGATGACTTTGAGTACCAAAGCATCAGGGTTTATTACAGACACCTTTCTCAGAGTTGATGGAGAAGTCAACAGCTCCAAGACAAGGAGCTCACAAAACAAAACCCTTCAGCTGAGCCACTGCTCCAGCCACACAAGCAATGTCTAAAACCTGAACCTATGTAGTCACCTACATATGTGTCTATCTTCAGGACATGATGGGTAGGGGGCTTATTTAAAATCAAGCCCTGTTTTCTTCCTGCAGCCTCAATCTTTCTGGAGAGATTTCTTAGAAGCCATTTCTAACCTTCTTGCCAATGGTTTACAAAGGTTAAGGAGTTCAATAGTCAAACTATAGCCATTGAAACAAGATCAAACTTGGAAATGGATGAGAATGGAACATTCTGTCAAAGGAATGGGCTGCAGAGAGCAAGAGAATTGTTGTGGAATTAAGTCGGAAAATACTGGACCTCCCTTGACTCATAAGTCTATTAGCAGCCTATAATTGGACAGGACTGGGGGAGCTTTACAAGGACGGGCCCTCAGCCTGGTGATGGCCAAAGCAACTGCTTCCCATTGGTGTCTAGGACATCTATAAAGCCATGTTTCTGGTGAAACCATGCAGGCAGTCTGGCTCTTTTGGAAACCTCCATACTGCTTATTAGTGGCATGCTGGTCTGATGTCAGTCACATGAAATGTAACCAGGCAACGCGCTGGTGATACCAATCACACGTAGGGTCCTGTTTGGGCTAGGGCCTTGTTTTGAGCCACTAGCAAACTCATTTGCAACCCCAAGCAGAGGGTTAGTACAGATCAGATGAGGCCACCTACAGTGAAGACGATGGGTTCTGGGGGTGGTGCTGAAGGGGCGGCTGTCTTCTTTGTGCTGCTTTTGGGGGCTGTGCTTACTGTTTGAGAGCATACAAAGCAGCTTTGGTTCTGAAGTTGCCTTGGGCTGGGTGAGGCCCACAGCATGGTGGGGATTGCACTGCCTGCCCCCTAAGCCCTGCTTTCCCATTTTCTCCCCATTTCCACACCTGACAACCACAGCCTAGGCTGGCCAGAGCTGCTCCCCAATTGGGAAGAGAAACGAGAACTGCTGTCTGTCCCATGGAAGATCACTCCCTGTGGACTTGCCGTCTGTCCAATGAGGCTGTCTTTCCAAACTGACATTGAGAATGTCCTGTGGGAGATCATGTGGCAAAGCCCACACCAGGATCACACTCATAGACCTGTGCACAGGTTGGAGCTCGGAGTCAGGGACTGAAAACAGTGGCTGTTACAGCTGTTGGAGCCATACCACCCAGGGGCCAGCTCAGCCCAGATGCTGGGTGAAAGTCAGAAATAGATGGGGTGCTGAAGTCTAGAGGAGTGGGTGAGCACCCCCAAGGCTAACTCTCATCACTGGGGGGCTCTGAATGTGACTTTATTCTGAGAGGATGGGCCAAGAAAGGAAAAGCACTACATATTACAAGTTCATTCTCATGATTGAAAGTGAGAACAAACTTTTAAAGAAGTCATATTGATAACCGGCACTGACAAAATAGGCAATAGCTCCTATACCGAACAGTCGGTGTTTTAATAACCTCACACTTGGATCTAGATGCTCCAGGGGACCTTGTGAGAGTCTCCCCTTGGCTTGCTATCAAATGCAGGAGAGTTTAGAAAAGGGGGTGTTGCAGAGCCTTCCTCAGAACAGGAAACATGGAGTCTGGGTTATGTGAGAAGGAAAATGGGTTGTGATCTCTTCCTTCAAATGGCTTTTAGCTTTTTTAGGGAAGGACTGTAAGCACTGTTTAAACAGGCTACACTGTGGCTTAAGCCGGCGGTTCGGGAGGCAGGAAGAGCCCTCTGAGAGCAGAGAGCAGCATGGTGTCCAGGAGATGGGAAATCCAGGAGTGCCTGGAAAAGCTGAAGGGATCACGGGCAGTAGAGTGTGGCTGCTCTCCCTTCCCCTTCAGAGCCACCTCCTCCAGCCCCTCTCCCACTTGGGCCCACACATATGCTGTTCTCTCCGGCCAGAAGACCATCCCTGCCCTTTATCCCCTGCAACTTCATCCTTTATGTCTCAGCCAGATGGCCCGTCTCTTTCAAACTCTTGTGCCCATGGCTTGGGTTAAATACCCTTATTCTATACTCTCAGAGAACTCCAAGCTTCCCCTTACACTATTTACCACTTGGAATTGTGACTCTGTGAACTTTCCCAACTGTTCTATTGTATACTGCACAAGGCAGGGGCTCTCCTGGCTCTAGCTGTCCCATTTGCTTGGCCTGGTGCCTGCCCAAGGGGAGGGGCCTGAGAGTTGTTGAATGAATGGACATGCTCTATTTTAAACAGTGTTGGTGGTAAAAAGAGAGGCTGGGAGAAGTGGGGACCAGGGAGAGAAAAAGACTATGAGTAGACTGGGAACACAGAAAATGAGAACAGGCTTAAGCTTGGGGCATCAGCAGGATGGACACATTAGGCAGGGTATAAAAATGAGAAGGTGCAGGAAGGAAGGAGCGCAGAAGGATTCTTTTCATCTTCTAAAACTTGTCAGGTGTTGTTTTACTTCTCAATATATGAACACTGATCTCTAAGCCCCTTCTCTCTCCCAGTCTGAGAGGAATATTTCAGAATGACTGGGCAGTGCAGGACAGCTGGGTTCTGTTTTCAACACCTTTACTAATGTCTTCTGTGACTTGAACAGTCCCAGCGATGTTCTTGTGGACTGTGTACAGTTTACCCTGTTCACTCAGATGCTCATTTCTTCACCCACTATCTGGTTTCAATCTGACGTTGCATTGTGATTTTATTCTAAGCATCTCCTGTCTCAAGTGTGCAAACATGGCAGCATTTGTTCTCTGTATTGCCAATAAAAGCCAACCAGCCAATGCTGAGCAATACAGAGAACACGGTGGGACATCCTGGTCCAGTGCAGGGAGGAGAAAGGACAGGAAGTGCAGGATGGATCTGTGAGGAAAGGCTTGGGAAACATCAGGAGAAATGAAACGGACTTAGGATATGATTAAAAATCAAGTATAATGTGGGGGAAATCTGAATGGGAGGAAGCTGTTCTAGACTGAAGGTTTAGGATGGTGTAATTATTGCACAGCATTGTGCTCTAGGCTAATTAAATAAATCCTAGTCTCTCTGTGTGGTTATTTCAGTATACAGCTGGTTAAGGAGTAATCGCTGACTTACTAAAAATATAAATCTATTAAGTATTAATAATCCTTCAACATGGGAGCTTAACTGAGCCCCCTCCTTCTTATATGCAGGAGGATGGAGTAAGGCTGTGACGGTTACTCTGTGAGATGCTGTACCTGGATAACTGGGAGTCTCCCACCACCTTTTTTAGCTCTCAACTTTCTGACTCAAAATGAAGGGCTACAAGGTTTGACAGCCAGCCACTCCTTGAGACTGAGGGTCAGGCTGAGGTGAGGTGGTCATGGAGACACAGACAAGATGGGCTGTGTGGGTTGTCCATAACAGCCTGGCTTGTTCTTCAGAGTGTTCTGGAAGTCCAGCTCCCGCGTCAAGTTTGCCATCTCTGATCCAACCCAACACCTTAAGGCCAGAGCAGCCCTTCCTGTTAGTGATTCTTCACTGGGACCCATCACAACGCCCCAGACAGGACTTTACAGTGACACCAGCTGAAGGATAGGTCCATGGGAACGAAATTGCTAGACACACATATGTTTGGACAAAGTATCAAACTCTGCCCTTGGGTGAAAATCTTAGCCTAGAGTCAAGCCCCATTTCCCTCAAGCACAGTTTGAACTGGAAGGAAAAGAAAAACCAAAAAACAAAACTAAACTGGATGAGATC
>JAEOAE010002008.1:0-33720 GCA_036365155.1 Meriones psammophilus | reverse complement strand
GAGGTAGCAGGCACCAGCAAGGAGCAATATCACCATCTACTGGTCAAAAAACAGCAACAACAAAAACTCGCTTCAACCACATCTAAGAAAAATTGATCTTTTCCTTGGCTCTTAAATCCACCTCCCTAGAAAGGCTGTGGGACCCAGGCAGGATAAATGAGGAGATAAGCATCACAGGATGCAGGATAATGTGCACTATGCACACAGACCATAAGAGCCTGGCAGTACTGCCTGTAAAGCCATAGCAAAGGCCTCAGGAAGTCCTAGACACACAGGAAATACACTAGCTAGAAAGTCATTGGATTGGAGGGCTTTGGGCCTGAGCAGTGATCCAAAGTGAGGTCCCTGTTGCTGTCATTCACTCCAGGATCCTAACAACTGCCTCCTAGCACACATCAGTAAGCAGACAGCCCCTGCAGTCTCTCCTATTCATGGGCCTTCTGCTTATCCATTCCAAAGTCTCAGAGACTGCTTTTTTTGTGGTGTATCTGAGCAGAGCAGGACTCCTGCCCCTGAGAAAGTTCTGTTTGTGTAAGCAATAAGTTACAATCCCCTGGCCTACATGAGTTCAAACTTTTATCTGAGTTTAGTGCTCCAGAAGGCAAAGGAAGATGGAAGACAAAGAAAATTATGAAAACGAGTAAACTTAGCATTACTAAGGCTTACCAGTCACCCCAAAGTAAACTCTAAACTCCATTCTGCAGCACTGACAAGTTACTTACAGCACAAACACACACATAACCAGTGGAGCATGTTCAAAGACTTGAGCTCAAAACCTAGTACAAAAATACTATACTCCCATCATCCATTTATATACCTTTTTAATTTTTTTCCTTTTTAAATTTTTAATTAAAATATAATTATTTCATTTCCCCCTTCCCTTCCCTCACCCCAACCTCTGCCTTGCCCATTCTCTCTCAAGCTCATGACCTCTTTTCCTTTCATTGTTATTTTATGTTTTGTGTTTGAGGATGATTGTCCCATGGGTTTTTTAGCACTGTAAAGTGTCCATACAAAACACAGCACTCACCTCAAAGCAAATAAGAGTGTTTGCTCTTAAGCAAAATGTAAGTACCCTTGGTCTAGGAAAACAGTATTCAGGAAACTCTGAATCCAACACTTTTGATGAAGTTTTTAAAGCTACAGATCAACAACAACAACAACAAAAGCACATCATAAATTGGGACTTTTTTTTTCCACTGTTTTCTTCTGCTATTTTTTTAACACAATTGATATTTTTCTTTTTTTTAAATTTTGATTTAACTTTTATTAATTACACTTTATTCCTATTGTATCCCCCATAAGTCCCTCCCTCCTCCCCTCCCTCCTCCCCACCCTCCTCCCCTCCCTCCTCCCCTCCCGGTCCCACCCTCCCCCCCTTTCTGCATGCATGCCTCTCCCCAAGTCCACTGATAGAGGAGGTCCTCCTCTCCTTCTTTCTGAACTTTTTGTTTGTTTGTTTGTTTGTTCTTCTCAATGCAGTTTATTCAGGAACCTTGAACAATCTTCTGACCCTGAGGAAAGCCAGCCCACAGCTTAAATAGCCTCTGGGTAGCCAACCCCAGCGTGCCTCTTGGGCAATGCAGATAGGTCTACATACATGGAAGCAAGCCAGATCTTCAGCCTTAGCCAAATATGGAGTTGTTTGTGGCAGTAACAATGGCGGCTGTAATTCCAAGATCTCTTTTCTGTCTGAAGAGAGTCATAGCATGAGGGGCATCAATGGGCACAGGCACCCAGCGAGGCATGCAAGTAACCAGGGCATACCTAAATTCACTAGCATTCCGGCATTGGGTAAAAAAGCAAGTATCATAACCACAATTACTTGGCTCTATCTGGCTAACAATGAATAAAAATGGGGGTTATAAACAAACAGGTGTGGACTTATAGGAAATATTATGAGAAGCCTTAACCCCCTCGTTGGAACATCCTGCATCAGTTCTAGAACTAGCAGTGGTGGTGTCCGAGGTCTGAGTAGGTTCAGGAGACCATTGCCCCCAGGGGCGAGACGTGCTCCATGTAAATTGACTAACTCCATGTTTTCCTCCAATTTTGAAAGTCATTTAAGGTTCTTAAATTATCTTTGCTTTTTTTTTCTTTTTTTTTTTTTTAATTTTATCTCAATTACACTTTATTCATTCTGCATCCCCCTATAAGCCCCTCCCTCCTCCCCTCCCAATGCCACCCTCCTGCTCCTTTCTGTATGCATGCCACTCCCCAAGTCCACTGAAAGGGAAGGTTCTCCTCTCCTTTCTGATTTAGTCCATCAGTTCACATCAAAAGTGGCTGCATTGTCCTCTACTATGGCCTGGTAATGCTGCTCCCCCCCCCCCAGGGGGAGGTGATCAAAGAGCAGCCCAATCAGATGTCAGAGGCAGTCCCTCTTCACATTACCATGTAACCCAATTGGACTCTGAATTGCCCTGGGCTACATCTGTGCAGGGGTTCTAGGTTATCTCCATGAATAGTCCTTGGTTGGAGTATGAGTTTCTGGGAAATTCCCTGTGTTCAAATTTTCTTGTTCTGTTGCTCTCCTTGTGGAGACCCTGTCCTCTCCAGCTCTTACTGTTTCCCAGTTCTTACATAAATTTCCATTCACTCTGCCCAACAGTTGCCCATCAGGCTCAGCATCTGCTTTGATAGTCTGTAGGGCAGAGGCTTTCAGAGGCCCTCTGTGGTAGGTTCCTAGGTTGTTTCCTGTTTTCTTCTTCTTCTGATGTCCATCCTCTTTGCCTTTCAGAATGGGGATTGACCGTTTTAGGTAGGGTCCTCTCTCTTGCTTAGTTTCTTTAGATGCACAGATTTTAGTGGGTTTGTCCTATGTTGTATGTCTATATGAGTGAGTATATATTATGTGGGTCTTTTTGCTTCTGGGACATCTCACTCAGGATGATCCTTTCCAGGTCCCACCATTTACCTGCAAATTTCATGATTTCCTTATTTTTCATTGCTGAGTAATATTCCATTGTATAGATGTATCACAATTTCTGCATCCATTCTTCAGTTGAGGGGCATCTGCGTTGTTTCCAGCTTCTGGCTATTACAAATAAAGCTGCTACAAACATGGTTGAGCAAATTTCCTTTTTGTGTACTTGAGCCTCTTTTGGATATATGCTGAGGAGTGGTATGGCTGGATCTTGGGGAAGCACTATTCCTAGTTGTCTGAGAAAACGCCAGATTGATTTCCAGAGTGGTTGTACAAGTTTACATTCCCACCAGCAGTGGAGAAGGGTTCCCCTTTCTCCACAACCTCTCTAGCATGTGTTGTCACTTGAGTTTTTGATCTTGGCCATTCTCATGGGTGTCAGGTGAAATCTCAGGGTTGTTTTGATTTGCATTTCCCTAATGGCTAGTGAGGTTGAGCATTTCTTTAAGTGCTTCTCTGCCATTCGGTATTCCGCTACAGAGAATTCTCTGTTTAGCTGTGTTCCCCATTTTTGAAGTGGATTACTTGGTTTGCTGCTTTTCAGCTTCTTTAGTTCTTTATATATACTGGATATGAGTCCTCTGTCAGATAAAAGGTTGGTGAAGATTCTTTCCGAATCTGTAGGCGGTCGCTTTGTTTTGATGATGGTGTCCTTTGCTTTGCAGAAGCTTTTCAGTTTCATGAGGTCCCATTTATTGATTCTTGCTCTTAGAGCATGTGCTGTTGGCGTTCTGTTCAGGAAGTTCTCTCCTGTACCAATGAGTTCTAGGGTATTCCCCACTTTTTTTCCTAGCCGATTTAATGTGTCTGGTTTTATGTTGAGTTCTTTGATCCACTTGGACTTCAGTTTTGTGCAGGGTGATAAGTATGGATCTATTTTCATTTTTCTACATGAAGACTTCCAGTTGGACCAGCACCATTTGTTGAAGATTCTATCTTTTTTCCATTGTATGATTTTAGCATCTTTATCAAATATCAGGTGTCCATAAGTGTGTGGGTTTATTTCTGGGTCTTCTGTTAGGTTCCATTGATCCACCATTCTGTTTCTATGCCAGTACCATGAAGTTTTTATTACTGTTGCTCTGTAGTACAGCTTAAGATCAGGGATGGAGATACCTCCAGAAGATCTTTTATTGTAGAGGATTGTTTTAGCAATTCTGGGTTTCTTGTTATTCCATATGAAGTTGAGAATTTTTCTTTCCAGGTCTGTAAAGAATTGTGTTGGTAATTTGATGGGCATTGCATTGAATCTGTAGATTGCTTTTGGTAAAATGGCCATTTTTACTATGTTAATCCTGCCAAGCCATGAACATGGGAGATCTTTCCATCTTCTCATATCTTCTTCTAATTCTTTCTTCAGAGACTTAAAATTTTTTTCATACAAGTCTTTGACTTCCTTGGTTAGGGTTACTCCAAGGTACCTTATGTCATTTGTGACTATTGTGAAGGGTGTTGTTTCTCTAATTTCTTTCTCAGCCCTTTTGTCTTTTGTATAAAGGAGGGCTAGTGATTTTTTTGAGTTAATTTTCTATCCGGCCACTTTGCTGAAGGTGTTTATCAGCCGTAGGAGTTCCCTCGTAGAGTTTTGGGGGTCACTCATGTATACTATCATATCATCTGCAAATAGTGATAATTTGACTTCTTCCTTTGCAATTTGTATCCCCTTGATCTCCTTCAATTGTCTTATTGCTCTAGCAAGGACTTCCAGCACTATGTTGAAGAGATATGGAGAGAGTGGGCAGCCTTGTCTTGTCCCTTATTTCAGTGGGATTGCTTTAAGTTTCTCTCTGTTCAGTTTGATGTTCGCTATAGGTTTGCTGTATATTGTCTTTACTATGTTTAGATATGTGCCTTGTATCCCTGATCTCTCCAATACTTTAAACATGAATGGATGTTGGATTTTGTCAAATGCTTTTTCAGCATCTAGAGAGATTATCATGTGGTTTTTTTTCTTTCATATTGTTAATATGGTGGATCACATTGATGGATTTCTGCATATTGAACCACCCCTGCATACCTGGGATGAAGCCTACTTGGTCATGGTGGATGATATCTTTGATGTGTTCTTGTATTCGGTTTGCCAGTATTTTGTTGAGTATTTTTGCATCAATGTTCATAAGGGAGATTGGCCTGAAGGTGTTTTTTTTGGTTGGGTCTTTGTGAGGTTTAGGTACCAAGGTGACTGTGGCTGCATAGAATGAGTTTGGTAATGTTGCTTCTGTTTCGATTTTGTGGAATAGTTTGAAGAGAACTGGAGTTTGCTCTTTTTTGAATGTCTGGTAGAATTCTGTGCTGAAACCATCAAGTCCTGGGCTTTTTTTGGATGGGAGACTTTCAACGACTGCTTCTATTTCCTTGGGGGGATATAGGACTATTTAATTGAGTTACCTGATCCTGATTTAGCTTTGGTAAGTGGAATTGATCAAGAAAATTGTCCATTTCATTTAAATTTTCAAATTTTGTTGCATATAGACTTTTGAAGTAAGTCCTAATGATTTCTTGGATTTCCTCAGTGTCTGTAGTTATGTCCCCCTTTTCATTTCTGATTTTGTTGATTTGGATGGTGTCTCGCTGCCTTTTAGTTACCTTGGCTAAGGGTTTGTCGATCTTGTTGATTTTCTGAAAGAACCAGCTCTTGGTTTCATTGATTCTTTGAATTGTTTTATTTGTTTCTAATTGATTGATTTCAGCCCTGATTTTGATTATTTCCAGCCGTCTGCTCCTTCTTGGTGTGTCTGCTTCTTCTTTATCTAGGGTTTTTAAGTGAGCCATTAAGTTGCTTGAATGCGCTGTCTCAATTTTCTTCTTGAAGGCACTTAGTGCTATGAACTTTCCTCTTAGCACTGCTTTCATTGTGTCCCACAAGTTTGGGTATGTTGTGTCTTCATTTTCATTGAGTTCTAGGAAGACTTTAATTTCTTTCTTTATCTCTTACCTGACCCAGCTGTCTTTTAGTAGCAAGTTGTTCAGTTCCCATGTGTGTGTAGGCTTTTTGCTATTTCTGTTATTGTTGAGGTCCAGCTTTATTCCATGGTGATCAAACAGGATACAAGGGATTATTTCAATCTTCTTGTATCTGTTGAGGCTTGCTTTGTGACCAACTATGTGGTCTATTTTGGAGAAGGTTTCATGACGTGCTGAAAAGAAGGTAAATTCTTTTGTGTTTGGGTGTAAGTTTCTGTAAATGTCTGTTAGGTCCATTTGATTCATGACCTCTGTTAGAGATATTGTTTCTTTGTTTAATATCTGTTTTGTTGACCTGTCCTTTGTTGAGAGTGGGGTGTTGAAGTCTCCCACTATTACTGTGTGGGGATCTATGGGTGGTTTAAGTTTTATCAATGTTTCTTTCACAAATGTGGGTGCCCTTGTATTTGGGGCATAGATGTTCAGGATTGTGATGTCTTCTTGGTGGAATTTTCCCTTGATCAGTATGAAGTGTCCTTCCCCATCTCTTTTGATTAATTTTGGTTGAAAGACTATTTTATCAGATATTAGAATGGCTACTCCTGCTTGCTTCTTGCGTCCATTTGCTTGAAAAGCCGTCTTCCATCCCTTTACCCTCAGGTAATGTCTATCTTTGTGTCTTAGGTGTGTTTCTTGTATACAATAGATTGCTGGGTTTTGTTTATGTATCCATTCTGTTAGTCTGTGTATTTTTATTGGAGAATTAAGTCCATTGATATTGAGAGAGAGTAATGACCAGTGGCTGTTAGATCCTTTGAATTTGATGTTGGCTGTGGTCATACGGTTGTGTGCTTGGTTGCTTTTTGTTTTACTGTAGTGGGGTTATTTATTTTCTGTGTTTTCTTGAATGTAGCTAGCTTTCTTGGGTTGTATTTTCCCTTCCAGTGTCTTCTGTAATGCTGGATTTGTTTGTAGGTATTGTTGAAATTTGTTTTTGTCATTGAATATCTTGTTTTCTCCATCTATGAGGACTGAGAGTTTTGCAGGGTTTCTCTTAGGGTCTGCATGATATCTGTCCAGGCCCTTCTGGCTTTCATAGTCTCTCTTGAAAAGTCAGGTGTGATTCTAATGGGTTTGCCATTATATGTTACTTGGCCTTTTTCTCTTGCAGCTTTTAGTATTTTTTCTTTGTTCTATATACTTACAGTTTTGATTATTATGTTGCGGGAGGATTTTCTTTTCTGGTCTAATTTATTGGGTGTTCTATAGGCCTCTTGTATTCTTATTGGCCTCTCCTTTAAGTTGGGGGAATTTTCTTCAATGATTTTTTTGAAAATATATTCTGGGCCTTGGTGCAGGGATTCTTCTTTTTCCTCTATTCCTATTATTCTTAGGTTTTGTCTTTTCATGTTGTCTTGAATTTCTTGGACGGTCTGTGTCAGGAATTTTTTAGATTTAACATTTTCTTTGACAGATACATCTATTTCTTCCATTGTATCTTCCACACCTGAGATCCTTTCTTCCATTTCTTGTAGCCTATTGGTTATGCTAACCCCTGTAGTTCCTGCTTTCTTCCCTAAATTCTTTCTCTCCACAATTTCTTCCATTTGTGTTTTTTTTAATTTTTCCAATTCTATCTTCAGGTCTTGAGCTATTTTGTTGGTTTCCTTCCCCTGTCTGACTGTATTTTCATGTTTTTCCATCAATTCCTTCAGCTGTTTGTTTGAACAATCCACTGTTTCTTTTATTTCATTCAGTGATTTAAGTTTTTCCTCTCTAAAGGCCACATACTGTTTTGGCTGCAGCTTCTTCTGTTTCTTTTCGTATTTTATTTGTTTCCTCTGTTATCATCTTCTTGAGCATAGATGTTAGGTCGTCTCCTTGAATTTCATTTATGCTGGGGTGTCTAGGGCTATTTGCCCCTGGATAACTGGGTTCTGCAGATGCCCTAATGTTCTGGCATTTGTTGGTTGAACTTTTACACTGTCCTCTACCCATTGGGCTATCTTAGTTGTTTGAATTTAGTTTCTGGTTGTTCCTGGACTGTTGTAGTGGAGAGAATCCCTTTGGCAGGAAGATGGTTTTTCCTCAAGGAAGCCTTCCCAGCTTTTTGGGTATAGTCCCTGGATGTCTGGTGTTTTTCAGGAGTTGCTATAGTTCACCTCAGGCATAGAGACCTGGGGGGTAACTGTGGTCCTGATTAGTCAAGAGGGCTCTCCTCTCATCGGGAGAAGTCCTAGAGACAGCTGCCCTCCTTCTGGGTTTCTTGCTGTAAATATAGTGATCAGCTGTTGTAACTTGTGTGTCCCGTGGTTTGGTCGATTTTGTTAGGGATAACTGGTTGCCCCTTAGAGCAGTATCTGGGGGTTGATCTCAGGGTTCCCGGTCTTTTGTAGGTCTGAAGTTGGGGCTCTGTGCCCCAGAACCCAAGAGGTAATCTGTGGCGGGTGAGTACTGCTCTGGTGTCTTGGGGCACACAGTTCTGTCTGTAAGGAGTAGTTGGTACAAAGCAGGCCTCTGGGCTGGCGGAGCGTGCGCCCACCTGCTAGTCTGCAGGAGCTGAGTTTCCAGTCACTCTGTGCTCCCTGTTTGGGCCCAGATCTGTGATGGCTGGGCATACTCGCCTGTTTGCGATCTGCAGTCTGCTAGAGTTTCCCTAGGTGACCCCAGGAGCACGGTTTCTTCCTTCTCTGTGGGGTCCTCTCTGGACAGGGGTTCCCAGTCCCTGTTGTACTGGGGTGCGCAGCTTGTCTGTACCGCTGAGCTGAGAGCACAGCATTCCAAGTGCAGCAGGAGCTCAGCTGTGATGGCGGCAGAGACCTTCCGGGGAAAGACTGGGTGACCTGCGATCAGACCCGCAACCTTGCTTCCCCATGGGGTCCCCGCGCAACTGGAACTCCCAGTCTCAGGTACCCTTGTGCCCACGGATCAGCCTGGGAAAGTGATTGGGACACACAGGCTTGCGGCTCCAGCCAGGATACACAAAGCCCGCGTTACCCAGGATTTCTTCTGGGTTCTGGCTGGGTAGCCGCGAGTGGACCAATGGATTCTCACGCTGTGGGAGCCTCCCCTCACCTGGGAAACACGATTGATGTAGTTTCAGGGCCCTGAGTTCAGTCTCCTGGTCTCTGCACGGAGAGTGCTGTCCTGCTTCTCAGATGCGGTGCTCTCCCGGCGCTGCCATGTTGGCTCCCTCTAGCTACTCTTATGTGAACTTGACATAAACTCAAAAGTTCACTGATAGGAGAGGTCATCCTTCCTTTCCATCTGATGATAGCCTATCAGGTCTCCTCAGGACTGGCTGAATTGTCTTCCTCTGTGGCCTGATAAGGCTGCTTCCCCCTCAGGGGTTGGTGATCAAAGAGCCAGCCACTGAGTTCATGTCAGAGACAGTCCCTGTTCCCCTTTTTAAGGAACCCACTAGGATACTTAGTTGCCATAGGCTATATCAGAGAAGGTGTTCTAGTTTATCTCCATGAGTGGTCCCTGGTTGGAGTATCAGTCTCAGAAAAGACCCCTGTGCCCAGACGTTTTGGTTCTGTTGCTCTCCTTGTGGAGCTCCTGTCCCCTCCAGGTCTTTCTATTTCCCCTTCTTTCATAAGATTCCCTGCACTCTGCCCAAAGTTTGGTTATGAGTCTCAGTATCTGCTTTGATACACCGCTGGGTACAGTCTTTCAGAAGCCCTCTGTGGTAGGCTCCTGTCCTGCTTCCTGTTTTCTTCTTTTTCCCATGTCCACCCTATTTGTCTTTCTGAGTGAGGATTGATCATCTTACCCAGGGTCCTCCTTCCTGCTTATCTTCTTTAGATTTACAGATTTTAGTATGTTTATCGTATACTCACTTATGAGTGAGTATATCCCATGTGTGTCTTTTTGCTTCTGGAATACCTCATTCAGGATGATCTTTACTAGATCTCAGCATTAGCCTGCAGATTTCATGTTTTTCTTGTTTTTAATTGCTGAGTAGTATTCCATAGTGTAAATGTACCACAATTACTGTATCCATTCTTCGGTTGAGGGACATCTGGGTTGTTTCCTGATTCTGGCTATTACAAATAAAGACGTTACAAACGTAGTTGAACAAGTGCCCTTGTTGTATGCTTGAGCATCTTTTGGGTATATGCCCAGGAATGATATAGCTGGATGTTTACATAGTCCTATTCCTTATTGTCTGAGAAAGCACCAGTTTGATTTCCAAAGTAGTAGTACAAATCTACATTTCCACCAGCAATAGAGAAGGGTTCCACTTTCTCCACATCCTCTCCAGCATGTGTTGTCACTTGGTTTTGGATCTTAACCATTCTGATTGGTGTAAGGTGAAATCTCAGGGTTGTTTTAATTTGCATTTCACTGATGACTAAGGATGTTGATCTTTTCTTTAAGTGTTTCTCTGCCATTCAATATTCCTCTTTGAGAATTCTGTTTAGCTCTGTACCCCATTTTTAAATTGGATTACTTGATTTGTTGCTTTTTAACTTCTTTATTTCTTTATATATTCTGGATATTAGCCCTCTGTCAGATATAGGGTTGGTGAAGATCCTTTCCCAGTTTGTAGGCTGTCATTTTGTGCTGATGACAGTGTCCTTTGTTTTACAGAAGCTTTTCAGTTTCATGAGGTCCCATGTAGTGATTGTTGATCTTAGAACCTGTGCTATAGGTGCTCTCCTCAGGAAGTTGTCTCCTTTGCCAACGAGTCCTAGGCTCTTCCCCACTTATTCTTCTAAACAAATTAGTGTGTCTGGTTTTATGTTGAAGTATGTGATCCACTTGGACTTTAGTTTTGTGCAGGGTGAGAAATATGGATATATTTTCATTTGGGGGCATATAGACATCCACTTAGACCAGCACGTTGAAGATGTTGTCTTTTTTCCATTGTATGGTTTTGCCTTCTTTTATTAAAAATCAAGTATCCTTAGGTGTATGGGTTTATTTCTGGTTCTTCTATTCGGTTCCAATGATGCAAAATTCTGTTTCTATGCCAGTATCATACAGTTATTATTACTATTGCTCTGTAGTACAGCTTGAGATCAGGGATGGAGATACTTCAGGATGATCTGTTGCGGTACAGGATCGTTTTGGCAATTCTGGGTTTTTTATTTTTCCACATCAAGTTGAGAATCTTTCCTTCAGTGTCTGTAA
Source organism: Meriones psammophilus (assembly GCA_036365155.1). Classification (NCBI taxonomy): domain Eukaryota; kingdom Metazoa; phylum Chordata; class Mammalia; order Rodentia; family Muridae; genus Meriones; species Meriones psammophilus. Next base: position 22,751 of record JAEOAE010002008.1, on the reverse strand, counting down.
AGAATTGTATTGGTATTTTGATGGGAATTGTATTGAATCTGTAGATTGCTTTTGGCAGGATGGCCAATTCACTATGTTATTCCTACCGATCCATGAGTACAGGAGATCTTTAAATCTCCTGTTATCTTCAATTTCTTTCTTCAGAGGCTTGAAATTTTTTTTCAGACAGGTTTTTCATTTGTTTGGTTAGAGTCACAACAAGGTGCTTTATGTTATTAGTGACTATTGTGAAGGGTGTTGTTTCCCTAATTTCTTTCTCAGCCCTTTTATCTCTGATATACAGGAGGGCGACTGATTTTTTTTTTTTTTTTTTTTTTTTTTTAGTTAATTTAGTATCCAGCCACTTCGCTGAAGGTGTTTATCAGCTGAAGGGGTTCTCTGATTGAATTTTGGGGGTCACTCATGTATACTATCATATCATCTGCAAACAGTGATACTTTGACTTCTTCCTTTCCAATTTGCATCCTCTTGATCTCCTTTAGTTGTCTTATTGTTCCAGCTAGGACTTCAAGTACAATGTGGAAGAGATATGGAGAAAGTGGGCAGCTTTGCCTTGTCCCTGATTTCAGTGGGCTTGATTTAAGTTTCTCTTCAGTCATTTTGATGTTGGCTATAGGCTTGTTGTATATTGTCTTTACTATGTTTACGTATGTGTCTTGTATCCCTGATCTCTTCCAGACTTTAAACTTGAATGGGTGTTGGATTTTGTCACATGCTTTTTCAGCATCTAAGGAGATGATAATGTGGCATTTCTCCTTAATTTTTTTATATGGTGAATTACGTTGAATTATTTCTATGTGTTGAACAAACCCTGCATGCCTGGGATGAAGCCTCCTTGGTCATAGTGGATAATATCTTTTATGTGTTCTTGGATTCGGTTTGCAAGTATAACATTGAATATTTCTGTCCTAAGAGAGATAGGTCTGAAATTATCTCTCTCTTTTTTGGGGAATGTCTTTGTGTGGTTTAGGTATCCCTTAAAATATTTAACACCTCATTTAAAATTTCTACATAAATCAATTTTTTTATTTGTGCCTCTCTACCCTTTCTGAAGTGATTTACTCAATTTCCTTCGGTTTCAAAATGAATATTAATTTTGTGTATGCGTGCTCCATACTCAGTGAGTATGGTGGTCACTTCTATCCTCCACCTTTAAGTATTGATGATGGAACTCAGGTGACCAGGTTTGTGTGGCCAAAGCCCTTTCCCACTGAGCAACCTTACTGCCCCTCCCCTTTTTTGGCGTAGAGTCTCATGTATCCCATATTCCCACACTGGACTCAAACTCACTATGTAGCTGGAGAGGTCCATGAAGTTCTGGTTTACCTGCCTCTACCTCTGGAGAACTGAGATTCCAAGGATGCACCACCACTTTCAGTTTATTCCCTCCTGGGGATCAAATTGAGGTCTTCATGTACACTGGGCAAGTACCCTAACCAACTGAGGTACAGTCCTGGCTCCTGGTAGCTTTATTTCTAAAAAATGGAGTGAGAGAACAAAGTGGTTGACTGAAGCAGGAAATGCCATCTACTTTAGGAGAAGAGGATCATGGTCCCAGATAATCACTTTTTATTTTATCACCTGAATTTGTAAATAATCAGACTTTCTTCCTACCTGCCCTGTTAATGTCTCAAATCAGCATGGAGCCTTCACTCACAGAACTGACAGCAAAAAAGCAAGAGAGACTCACTGTGGGCCTGGTCTGGAAGCTGACATTTCAGAAAAAATAACTCCTCTATCTCTGTTCCCTCTAAACAATAAAGCCTTGAAGGAGTGCACACATCCACCTGCTGCTGTCTCTGCCTGAGGAGGCCTCACCCCTGCCCTAGTAACCAAGAAGATCAGTTTCTGCCTAGAGGGAAGGAAAAGTTTCTCAGGGGAAGTGGAAGTAGGAGGCTAGTGCCCTGAGGTGTCAAAGAGGACATTGAGATGCAGCATCAGAACAATGACCTCAGCTGCCAACTTCCACTACTGACCTTAAATTGGCTCCAGTAGCCCACCTCAGAGGCAACCTCTCTAGCTTGAAGAACTGAAGGGCAGGAAATGCCAGGCAGCAGCCTGCTTTCCAAAGAACAGCCAAGGCAGCACTGTCCTCTGTTGGTCCTAGAAGAGTATTACAAGGCTGGCTGGCAGGGGCAAGGCAGCCCTGGTTTCAGTTCCCAGTCCTGCAGACAAAACAGTAACAAAGGGGTATTGAGATGCAGGTGACTTAAAAAAAAAAATGACACAGAGAAAACTGATATTTTTTTCTTTTTCTTTCTTTCCATTGTTTTTGTTTTGTTGTTGGCTTTTTGGGTTTTTTTTTTTTTTTTATATATTTTTTGTTTTTTGAGTTATTTTTTCAGGCATAGACCCAGAGGGAGGTTACAGCAGGCAACTTCTATGGGCCAGGTTTTCCCAAAGACTTAAATGCTGACCTCCTTTCCTTTTATCAAAAGTTTCTCAGAAAAAAAAAATGCTATTAAAGGCCACCAGGGGACTGCTCCTAGAGTTACAGACTGTAGTCTACACAATGTCAGCTAAAGAGCCCAACTTTGTACATCAGAGACTCCTATCCTGTTACCAGCTGAGGGGAGGCAAAAGGAGCCTGTCTCAGAGAAGGAAGCTGCCATCATCATTTAAATACCAACTCCAGAGACTAAGAGACAGATTTAAATGTTCCTAGGTGAAGTTAGGTATTGTTGCCTCTGGATACCAGACTTTGTGGAACTAACAGGGCCCCAGTACACCAGGACAAAGTGGGGCATTGAGATCCTCATCTGTACTGAGACTAAACAAAAAGGCATTTGAGGTTTTAAAAACAGCTCTGCCTTCAGCATCAGGGCTGGAACTTCTAGATGCTGCAAAACCTTTTCATCTGTTTGTCTGTGAAGCAAGTAAAAGTGGTTTTAATCCCTGGAACTGTCCTGTGACATACTATCTAAACAATTGGACCCTGTAGCCACCAGGTGGCCTACCTGTCTATGCTGTGGTGGTTTCTGCTAGTCTAATGGAAAAACAAACAAACAAGTTAACTCAGGCTCAGGATCTTACACTCACAACATCTCATGTCTTTGAGGCCCTACTCCAAGGAACCCTGGAACACTGGCTGTTGAGTGCTTCTGTGACTCAGTACTAGGCCCTAATCCTGGACCTTAAGTTTTGCTACCCTGTTTCTTGATGACGACCCACAGATTCTGAAGAGTTTAAGTTAGCCAGAATATAACTCCATTTTGAAATAAAGATTTTGACTGGGAACTGAATTCAGGTACCAGGAAATATCACAGAATGTACACCTGGCACAAAACAAAGTTCCTAGCAACAGCTTCCAGGAAATATAACAGAATAAATGCTTCATAGAAAATAGAGACAAACTCCCTGGCAATAATCAATGGGAATCAGTTGAGAATCCATGGGAAAATTCTCCCCAATGTTTCAGATGTGGTTTAGAAAAATAGCCATTGTGATTATATGCCTTAGCCATTGTGATTGTGTGCCTCAGAAAAGGTCACCCCGCCCTGCTAAACTTCAGCCAATTCTGTAACGCCAAGGCTTATGCCCCCCCTGCTTGCTGCCATGGAAACCCCTGGCTCACAGACTTTCCCTTTAAAAATCCTGTTCACTCAGAGCTTGAGGTCCCACTTCTCTACTGCTGCATCAGTGAGACTTGGGTCCTGAGTTTGATTGCTCTCATAATAAAGCTCTCTTGCAATTGCATCGAGTCATCTCCTGGTGATCTCTCAGGGTCCCATGAACCTGGCATAACATTTGGAGGCTCGTCCATCCGGGATGCCTCAAGACCTCACGGCCCGGAGAGCTTAATCCCACGGATAAATGTCTTCTATGTTGTCTTTCTGCTTTAAATGTTTGTTTGCCTTTATTCTTTGTTTCGTATCCTGAAATGCCTCGAGGTGCTTATGGGAGCAGCCAGATTAGGTATGACAGACGTGTGGGGGCCTAGGCTGTGGGGGCTTCAAAAGACGTTTTGTTGCCCTGGAGTTTCTGCTTCCTAGGGACCCCTGGGATAGGGGGACTGGAGTGAGGATCTGTTTCTGCCTCCAGAGTGAGGATCAGTTTCCTGGAACTTCTGTGGCAGAGAAGCCCAGGTTTTGTCTGTTTCTGCCTCCTTGGAACCCCTGGGATAGGGGGACTGGAGTAAGGATCTGTTTTTACCTCCTCGGAACTCATGGGATAGGGGAACCGGAGTGAGGATCGGTTTTCTGGAACTTCTGTGGCAGAGAAGTCCAGGTTTTCAGTTTTACTTGGTTTCTGTGTGTAATTGTTTTTTGTTTGTTTGTTTGTTTTTTGGTGTTGTGCCTGGAGTTACTGTTTAATTTCTGTAATTAATTGTTTGTGGTTTTGCGTCTAGTTGAGAGTGCTTGATTTTACTTTTGTTTAAAACTACGGCTGTTTTTGTTTCTATGATTTCAGTTTTGTCCTGTGATGTTAGCACAGGTATATGCTGTAAGTTGTTGCCTTTGGTTTCTTTTTTTGTCTGAGACAGCTGGTTCTTTTTTGTGTATGAGTGATTTACTATTTGTTGAAATTGTTCTCCTTACTTCTTTTTCATTCTCCTGAATTCTCTTGATGAAAAGACTGACTGATGATATGGGATGGAATACCTCCAAACCTCTTGACTTGGTTCTAACTCATTTTGGAGAAGTTATGACTAGAGCACACAGTCTTTCAGTTCATGTGAGAAAAGGAAAAATGATGAGTTTCTGCAGCATGGAATGGCCCACCTTCAATGTGGGCTGGCCACCAGAAGGAACCTTCCACCTTCCCACCATCTTAGTGGTGGAAGATAGTCTTTCTGAAAGCAAGCTGGCACCCAGACTACGTGTCCTATATTGTAGTTTGGAAGGATCTAGTTATTCATCTACCTCCATGGATCAAGTCCTTTCTGACCCTCACTAACAATCCTCCTTCCACAGGCTCTCCAAAACCAGAGGCCCCTGCCCTGGCTCCCTCGACCCCACCCCCCTTAATCTGTTTTGCAGGATGAGACTCCCATGGTAATAATTTTTCCACCTCCTCCTCCTCCCACTCCTCAAACAACTCCTGATCCCTTATCCAGGTTGGAACAACCATCTGGCCCAGCGCCAAGGACCCAGAGCCTCCAGGCAGCTTCTCCCTCTGGGGAACCAGTGGCAGATTCTACAGTCCTTCCCTTATGGGACACGGGGCCCTCCAGATGCTAATGGCAATCAATGTCATCATTACTGGCCTTTTTCCACATCACAGGTTTAACTGGAGAACTCAGAATGCCAAATTCTCTGCCTTTTACCCACCAGCCCACCAGGGACGATTGCCAGCAGCTTTTACAGGTCTTGTTTACCAAGAGGAGTGGGGATGTATTATTTCAGAAATTTGCAAAGAGTGTCCCAGAGACTACAGGAGTTCCAACTACAGATCCCATAGATTACTTTCCCTATAAGAGGCCCAATTAGGATCACAACACGGCTGCAGGTAGGGAACGTCTCTTAGTTTACGAGCAGGTTCTGTTGGCAGGTCTCAAGGAGGCCGTAAGACGGCCCACTAATTTGGCCAAGATGTACAAAAACAGGAAAGAATAAGCCAGCATTTGTGTCGAAGGTAAGTCAGAATGTAGCAAAGTTTATTGGGGCAGATTGCATTGTGCAGATAGGCCCCAAAGTTCAGGACAGGTAGAGAGGATGAACAGAACATTAAAAGAGACCTTAACGAAACTGAACTTGGAGACTGGCACTGACTGGGTGATGCTCCTCCCCTTTGCCCTTTATAAGGTTAGGAATTACCCTTACCAGCTAGGATTAATTCCCTTTGAGATTATATATGGGATGCCATCCCCCATCCCCTATAGTACCCAACCTTAAGTTGATGTTACTGCTGAAATGGATTAAAACAGGTTTTGAAAAATGTTTAAGGCTTCTGTGCAAGCAGGCAGCTCTTAAAGGGGCAACAGCAGCTTCCCAGGTTAAAAAAAAGTTGCAAGCCTCTATAGTCATAAAAATTGGATTTAACAGGTAACAAGATGTTCCTCCCTTAAAATTACAGCTAAAGTGAGTAAAAATATGTTTTGTAATTTTGTTTGTTTGTTTTGAATATATAAGTTAACTATGTTCCATATATCTTAATATATATATTATTAGTTATTAAATATAGTGATTAAAAATACTTAATTGATACATAATTTCTGGCCTCTTTTAAAAACCAGGATTATAAAAATACTAAGGTTTAAAACTATGTGTATATAAAATATTAAAACTGCACCTCCATGTGTTTATATATAGGAACTTCTCTTGCTGGCAGCCAACATCAAAATAATACACTTGATATTTATTTGAAAAGTACCGAATTGTCTGCATTGATAAAATTTGGTTTTGTCCTTTAAAATTATGGTTATACTTTATGACTTCATTCCTAAAAAGGGCACCTTATTTTGATATTGCAAAAACAGGTTTTTAAAAAAATTATGTTTAAGGCAATAAAGCATTTTAAAGTTTATCAGGTATCTTAGACAATGAACTTGGGCATTCTAACGGGGAATTTGGAACAGTTTCTCAATCCTTTGGGGAGAACAAAAGACTTTAATATTTATTTTGTTAATTTTACCAAATAAAATGAAGTTACACTATTTGAGCCAATTATGAAAATCCACCAGGAAGATATCACAATCCTGAACATCTATGCACCAAATGCAAGGGCACCCACATTTGTAAAAGAAACATTGATAAAACTTAAACCACACATAGATCCCCACACAGTAATAGTGGGAGACTTCAACACCCCACTCTCAACAAAAGACAGGTCAACAAAACAAAAATTAAACAAAGAAACAATGTTTCTAACAGAAGTCATAGATCAAATGGACCTAACAGACATTTACAGAAACTTACACCCAAACACAAAAGAATTTACCTTCTTTTCAGCACGTCATGAAACCTTCTCCAAAATAGACCATATAGTTGGTCACAAAGCAAGCCTCAACAGATACAAGAAGATTGAAATAATCCCTTGTATCTTGTCTGATCACCATGGAATAAAGTTGGACTTCAACAACAAAAGAAATAGCAAAAAGCCTACACACACATGGGAACTGAACAACTTGCTACTAAAAGACAGCTGGGTCAGGTAAGAGATAAAGAAAGAAATTAAAGTCTTCCTAGAACTCAATGAAAATGAAGACACAACATACCCAAACTTGTGGGACACAATGAAAGCAGTGCTAAGAGGAAAGTTCATAGCACTAAGTGCCTTCAAGAAGAAAATTGAGACAGCGCATTCAAGCAACTTAATGGCTCACTTAAAAACCCTAGATAAAGAAGAAGCAGACACACCAAGAAGGAGCAGACGGCTGGAAATAATCAAAATCAGGGCTGAAATCAATCAATTAGAAACAAATAAAACAATTCAAAGAATCAATGAAACCAAGAGCTGGTTCTTTCAGAAAATCAACAAGATCAACAAACCCTTAGCCAAGGTAACTAAAAGGCAGCGAGACACCATCCAAATCAACAAAATCAGAAATGAAAAGGGGGACATAACTACAGACACTGAGAAAATCCAAGAAATCATTAGGACTTACTTCAAAAGTCTGTATGCCACAAAATTTGAAAATCTAAATGGAATGGACAATTTTCTTGAACGATTCCACTTAACAAAGTTGAATCAAGACCAGATAAATCAATTAAATAGTCCTATAACCCCCAAGGAAAGGACATCGAAAGTCTCCCATCCAAAAACAGCCCAGGACCAGATGATTTCAGAGCAGAATTCTACCAGACCTTCAAATAAGAGCTAACTCCAGTTCTCTTCCATTTATTCCACAAAATGGAAACAGAAGGAACACTACCAAACTTATTCTATGAAGACAAGAGCTCTTCTTGAGCTTCCGTTTTGCTCAGTTGCTGGATGGAATCAATTTCCATTATACAAATCAACTACTAACCTTTCAGCTGATAGTGGACAAAAACTTGAGGGCCTTCCCTGAAGAAAGCCATTGCACCAAACGTTGAAAAATGCAAGACTGGGTATATGCTGCTCATTTGCATTGGACTTGATTGTACATTTTTTGCATGTTCATCAGTCCAGTGGATACTGGAGACTCCAAGGGGATGAAGGAATCTGGTTGGAGGAAGGTTTCTGACCCTAAGGAGGTATGCACATGATGAGATCACCTGCTGGTTCCCCTTCATTCTGTCCTAGCCATCCAGCTAAAGGACCAGGCCTGTGTGCTCTACTCAAATCCTAGCAGTTAACTGGCAGAGTGCTTCCTTCAACCTCACAGCAGCTCTGACCTCTGAAGTTTTCTTTGTCCATAAACTCAGGCCAAAGATGGATATGTGGTCCAGGCCCTTTTTAGCTGGACACAGCTGATGGCCATCAGTTTACACTGAAGCAAGCCAACAGAGTTGAATGTGATGGCACATTAATCCCAGGACTCAGCAGGGAGAGGCAGGGCAATTAGGAGTCCAAGGCTACCTTTCACAAATCAAGTGCAAGGCCAGTCTCATCTGCATGATACTCTTACCTCAGGAATCATCTAGCAGGACAATTACAGGGGAGAAGGTAGAATTAGGTGTTCTGATCTGGGATGGGAGGGAGGGTAGTTAAAAATGTCTTCAGGGTTTTTCTAATGCTTTGCATGATCACATTTCCCCTTCCTACTGTATATATTTTTGTGCTTTGTTTGGAAAGATGTGTTTACAACCCATTGGCCTTGGACTTGTTCCCAAGCACTCTGCCCCTGAGCCACTTCCTTGCTATCCTATGAATTTTCAAAGCATCACTGACTCAGGAAAAAAGCATTAGGGTAAGGTAGATTGCTTATAGTTTTATCTTTATTCTCATTAAGCTATAGAGAGCTTAATGAGTATTGCTTAAGCCAAAGGCATGCTAGTACTTAAGCTAGAAGTCCCATTTATGTTTTAAAATTTTACATTCCCCTTGCAATATGGATTTCAATTTTATCACAGGTTTTACTTCCATTCAGGAGCAATGACCTCTTACTAGAGAAAGAATACATTTGAAGAAGCATGTTTGTGTGGGTATGGGAGCATTTTGATTTTTTTTTTTGTGTGTGTGTGTGTGTCTTTTTTGTTTTTGTTTTGTAGTACTGGGGCTGGAACTGAGGCCTCATGCATACCATACAAGTATTCAACCACTGAACTTCTTCAGTGTGGTGAAAATTCTAAGCCTGTATTTTGGGAGAAAAAAAAATGGCCTTCAGGGAGGGGGAGGGAAAAAGAGTGGTGTGTCAGGTGTGGGGCAGGGGAGATCAGCTTGGGTCTGAGAGAGGCTCTGTGTCCCTGTGGTGTTTACCTGGCTGATATGATTGAGTCAGCTCATCATGTATCAGCAAGGGATCATCTCTGGAGTCTATTCATATTTAAGCTGTTTGCCTATAGGGATGCTTTTCTTGATGATATTCAGGTTGCTTTCCTAGATAGAGACTGACAGAAGAAAGGAGCAGCTGCCTCTCAGTGTCCTTCTCATGACCTTTCATCTGAAGGTGAGCAGCCAGTTTGAACTTTTACCTCTGTCTTGTACTTCATTGCTCTGAGAACCTCCTATGGTACTTCATATGGTTCATGTGTAGGCTGCTTGCTGGTCATAGTGTTGAATATATCCAATCAGGGTTCTTCTTAGTTCTCTTGCTGTGGGGTACACAAGCTCTGAGGCAAAGTTGTCCAGGCCTTAAGGCTAGCTTTCTCTGAGTATAAACTGAGATCCCATTCTCTGCTGGATTTGGCAGATGGCACAGGCTTCCATCTGCTACCTCTGCTGATATGGACCTGCTTTCATCACTAGGTGATTGAAAGCAGAAATGTTTGATGTCACTTGAATTGGGCTTTGGCTCTTGAGGGTGTGTTTGGGGCTTCTAGAAGTATAGTGCACCTACACACGTACTCTTGCTGAGAAAGCTCCTCCTCTACTAAGAAAGGTCATTCTCTACTGAAAAAGGTTATCCTCTTCAACCAAGTGCAGCCCTAGAAAGGATCATAACCTGTCTACCCATCCTTTCCATTAGCTTCCTTTTGTTTTGTTTTGTACTGTTTTGTTTTGTTTTGAGACCTGTCTCTCTAGCCCTGACTGTCCTGGCCCTGCTTTGTAGACCAGGCTGACATCCAACTCACAAAAATCCATCTGCCTCTGTCCCCTGAGTGGTGGGATTAAGGTATATGCCATAGCACCCAGCAGGTTCTTTTGTTTTATTTATTACTTTGCCTTCTCCCCACTCCAAGTTCTATGCACAGGTTTTCATTCCACAATTCAGTAGTTAATAAATGCTCTGGCAAATTTTCCATCTCAGGAGCCTGTGAAGTCAGAAACTCCCCATGTTGTCATTTCTTTTATTATCTCTGTGGACTCATTTCTCTTACCGTGTTGCTCTAGCCATGATTTTTAAAAAGCCTCCAGCTATGGTGACACATCGGATAAATCCCAGCAACAGGAAAGATAAGGCAGAATGATTGCCACGAGTTTAGGGCCAGCCATGCCTATGTGGCAAGACCTAGCACATACAAAGCTGCTTCCACTGAAATCAGTACTGACTGAGCATTAGCATTTTGTATTTTTTATTCTTTGTTCTGATTGAGATACTCCTTGACATATGGTGCAGAGATCATGGTTTAATGGAAAGACTGAGAGATATGGGTCTGAAGACCTACCTCGGATCTTTGGGCCAGATACCTCTGAGCTTCAGTGTCCTCATTTTCAAGATGAGGTTCTTGCAAATGTTTGAATACCATTGGTGGTTCAGTAAAGGTAGAGATGGGGTCACTCTGGGTCATGGGAAAGAGTTGACGCTGAATACAAAAATAGGAAATCACAGTTCACTCCAGGGATTGTTTGAGTTGCCCACTTTGGGCACAGGAGAAGTGCTAGCTAGAAATAGTGAATTAGAACCACACTGATTCAGGCCTTCAATACCAGGCCAACTGGGAAGGTAAAATCCCGAAGGAAACAAAATTCATCTGCAGGTGAGTGAGTAGTTAGATTTGAATAAAAAAACCTGGTAGGAAAGAGCAAAATTAGTGCTTTTGTATAAAGGGGAGGAGAGGGATATGATTAGAGAGGTGAACCTTACTTCAAAGGAGATGCTGGCTGGAAGAGCCCATAGAGAGGAGGTAGCAGTCTACATCCCAGTTGAACACAGGGTAAGGGAGAAATGAACTTCAAAAGCCAGTTGTGATAGAATTTTAAATATGGAGCCTGTCATGCTAAATATAGATTCATAAATCTGTTCAAAATTTGCATTGAATAACTGCAAAATCAGAAATATGGTGGCCTGACCTTAGAACCCTGTCCTTCTGATAACAAATCTGTTAAATTACTCTTACCGGGCAACCTATGTCACAGCTTTGAACTGTCATTTCTGGATGGACAGACCTTCTGGGTGTTGCTTAGAGGACATTATTATTGAATGTCTCACCATTCCAATGAATCCAACATATCAGAATATTTCTTAGGCCCATCTTCTGCTCACTTTTTTTTTCCAAATCCAGCATCTCCATTCTCCTGGTATCTAAGCATCAAGATGTCCTCTCTAGACAGTCATGAACCCATCCTCCAGCTTCACATTTGCCAATGTCTAGACACTCATCCCAGCCCTCTTCTCCACATTGCACTCGATTTATTGTGTGCTTTCCTGCTCAGAACCAGGTTTTCCAGGCCATTGTTTACATCTGCTCCTTCTTCATATCTCCCATCTAGCCTCTCATTACTACACTGCTAGCCCAGGCTTCAACCATTCTTTTCCCTCTGGGTCTCAAACGATTCTTTTCTCTCTGGGTCTCTAGATCAAATCATTACTCACATTTTTTATTTCTTTCAAGTGCCCCCTACCATATTAGGAAACAGAGCCTCACATATGCTCTATAAGTGCTTGGCCATTGAATAGCAGCTACAACCCTCATTAATTCTTAGAAATCAAGGCTTTTTGTCTTATTTCTGATCTGGGAACTTAGTATGTTGTCCAGGCTCTTCTTGAACCCCTGGGCTCAAGCAGAGCTCATATCTCAGCTTCCTGAGTAGCAGGAACTATATTTAAGTATCTGTCACCAACCCAGCTTTCAATGACCTTCTCTTGGTGGGGAGGGCTATGCTACAGGTTGACATAGGGGGATGTCATTCTGTAGAGCAGGCTGGTCTCATAGTCTCATTTAGCTCAAGGTGACTTGAATTGTATAGTCTTCCTGCTTCAGCATTTCAGTGCTGGGATTATATAAGCTGCTGAGGTTTTGTTGTCGGATTTAATTTTTAAATTATTTTTATGCAATACATTTTGATCATTTTCTTTCCCCCCTCCCAGATCTTCCCTACCCACCGAACTTTATGTGTACTTGCTTGTGCATTTGCTTTCTTCAAAAAAAAAAAAAAGAAGGAAAGTAGAAAAACAAAACAAAACCAAATCAAAACAGAAAAGGACCTTAAAATACAAGTACACGTCAAAGATATTATCCACTATGACCAAGTAGGCTTCATCCCAGGTATGCAGGGGTGGTTCAATATGCAGAAATCCATCAATGTGATCCACCATATTAACAATCTGAAAGAAAAAAAACACATGATAATCTCCCTAGATGCTGAAAAAGCATTTGACAAAATCCAATGTCCATTCATGTTTAAAGTATTGGAGAGATCAGGGATACAAGGCACATATCTAAACATAGTAAAGTTGATATACGGCAAGCCTATAGCGAACATCAAACTGAACAGAGAGAAACTTAAAGCAATCCCACTGAAATCAGGGACAAGACAAGCTGCCCACTCTCCATATCTCTTCAACATAGTGCTGGAAGTCCTGGCTAGAGCAATAAGACAATTGAAGGAGATCAAGGGGATACAAATTGGAAAAGAAAAAGTCAAATTATCACTATTTGCAGATGATATGATTGTATACATGAGTGACCCCCAAAACTCTACCAGGGAACTCCTACAGCTGATAAACACCTTCAGCACTGCCGGATAGAAAATTAACTCAAAAAAATCAGTAGCACTCCTGTATACAAAAGACAAAAGGGCTGAGAAAGAAATTAGAGAAACAACACCCTTCACAATAGTCACAAATGACATAAAGTACCTTGGTGTAACCCTAACCAAGCAAGTCAAAGACTTGTATGAAAAAAAATTTCAAGTCTCTGAAGAAAGAATTAGAAGAAGACATCAGAAGATGGAAAGATCTCCCATGCTCATGGCTTGGCAGGATTAACATAGTAAAAATGGCCATTTTACCAAAAGCAATCTACAGATTTAATGCAATTCCCATCAAATTGCCAACACATTTCTTTACAGACTGGAAAGAAAAATTCTCAACTTCATATGGAATAACAAGAAACCCAGAATTGCTAAAACAATCCTCTACAATAAAAGATCTTCTGGAGGCATCTCCATCCCTGATCTCAAGCTGTACTATAGAGCAACAGTAATAAAAACTTCATGGTACTGGCATAGAAACAGAATGGTGGATCAATGGAACCAAACAGAAGACCCAGAAATAAACCCACACACTTATGGACACCTGATCTTTGACAAAGATGGCAAAACCATACAATGGAAAAAATAGCATCTTCAACAAATGGTGCTGGTCCAACTGGATGTCTACATGTAGAAAAATGAAAATAGATCCATACTTATCACCCTGCACAAAACTGAAGTCCAAGTGGATCAAAGACCTCAACATAAAACCAGACACATTAAATCGGCTAGGAAAAAAAGTGGGGAATACCCTAGAACTCATTGGTACAGGAGAGAACTTCCTGAACAGAACACCAACAGCACATGCTCTAACAGCAAGAATCAATAAATGGGACCTCATGAAACTGAAAAGCTTCTGTAAAGCAAAGGACACTGTCATCAAAACAAAGCGACCACCTACCGATTGGGAAAGAATCATCACCAACCCTTTATCTGACAGAGGACTCATATCCAGTATATATAAAGAACTAAAGAAGCTGAAAAGCAGCAAACCAAGTAATCCACTTAAAAATGGGGAACACAGCTAAACAGAGAACTCTCTGTAGAGGAATATCGAATGGCAGAGAAGCACTTAAAGAAATGCTCAACCTCACTAGCCATTAGGGAAATGCAAATCAAAACAACCCTGAGATTTCACCTTACACCCATGAGAATGGCCAAGATCAAAAACTCAAGTGACAACACATGCTGGAGAGGTTGTGGAGAAAGGGGAATGCTGGGAATGTAAACTTGTACAACGGCTCTGAAATCAATCTGGCGCTTTCTCAGACAACTAGGAATAGCGCTTCCTCAAATCCAGCCATACCACTCCTAGGTATATATCCAAAAGAGGCTCAAGTACACAAAAAAAGGACATTTGCTCAACCATGTTTGTAGCAGCTTTATTTGTAATAGCCAGAACCTGGAAACAGCCCAGATGCCCCTCAACTGAAGAATGGATGCAGAAATTGTGGTACATCTACACAATGGAGTATTACTCTGCAATGAAAAATACAGAAATCATGAAATTTGCAGGTAAAAGGTGGGACTTGGAAAGGATCATCCTGAGTAAGTTGTCCCAGAAGCAAAAAGACACACACGGTATATACTCACTCATATAAACATACAACATAGAATAAACCCACTAAAATCTGTACATTTAAACATACTAAGCAAAAGAGAAGACCCTAACTAAAATGTTCAATCCCCACCCTGAAAGGCAAAGAGGATGGACATCAGAAGAAAAAGAAAACAGGAAACAACCTAGGAACCTGCCACAGAGGGCCTCTGAAAGCCTCTGCCATGCAGACTGTGAAAGCAGATGCTGAGCCTGATGGCCACCTGTCTGGCAGAGTGAATGGAATTTTATGTAAGAAGTGGGAAATAACAAGAGCTGGAGAGGACAGGAACTCCACCAGGAGAGCAACAGAACAAGAAAATTTGAACACAGGGAACTTCCCAGAGACTCATACTCCAACCAAGGACTATTCATGGAAATAACCTAGAACCCTGACAATGCAGCCACTTCTGATGAGAACTGATAGACTAAGATCAGAAAGAACGAGAGGAGGACCTCCCCTATCAGTGGACTTGGGGAGGGGCATGCATGCAGAAAGGGGGGGTGGGACCGGGAGGGGAGGAAGGAGGGGCTTATGGGGAGATACAAAATGAAAAAAAGTGTAGTTAATAAAAGTTAAATAAAAAATAAAAAAAAAACAGAAAGACAATAACACTAAAGCAAACGAAACAATGTTATTGTTGTTTTGAGATAAGAGCTCACTATGGAAGGATCTCACAGACTGATCTCTAACTCAGGGCCATCTTCCAGGTTCAGCTTCTCAAGGACTGCAATTACAGGTGAAATGGCCTGTCTAATTCTAAACTCAGTCACTTGTTAAGAGTCCAGCTAAGCCAGGCAGTGGTGGGACATGCCTTTAATCCCAGCACTGTGGAGGCAGAGGCAGGGAGATCACTATAAATTCAAAGCCAGCCTGCTCTAGAAAGATGTCCAGGACAACCAGGGCTACACAGAGAAACCCTGTCTTGAAAAAAAAAAAAAAAGGAGTCCATCTAAGGGTGGGTGAGATGGCTTAGGGCCACAAAATGTGCTGATCTGAGTTTGATCCCTGGGACCTGCATGGAAAGCAGAAAGAAAATACTGGACTCTCGCAAGTTGTCCTCTGTCCTCCACATGTATGCTCTGGCATGTGCATATATGCACACACACATACTAAATAAATGAGTAAATAAATAAATAAATTCCTTTACTTAGGATCCTTTTCATAATAGAACGCAGTTCAGATCTCTATTTTACCCCAAGCTTCTGCTGACCAAATCTCTTGGTCACACATACATGCTGAGTACACTTTTGTGCATGGAAGGAAGAAACCGAGCCTTGCCCAGGTGAATTTCTAGCAATACCCACAAAAAGATGACTATGCTGGAGCTGCTCCCTGAAAAGCTGACCTCTTATGGTGCAGCTAAAACCCAAACCAGCTTGTCATGGGTAGGAGTTTAGCTCTCAGAATCCTGGTAAGGCAACCCTATGGCTGCCTGTATATGCTTCTGTGAGAATATGCTGTGTTTGGTGGGGTTAGAAGTCAAGGGGTTGCTGGGCAGTAGAACAGAAGAAAGCCCATTGTAGTGCTCACAGTTCCTTTTATTGCTCTTTCAAGATCAATTCCTGATCCCTGAGCATGCCATGCAGCCTCTTGGCTGCTTGATGGCATCCAGGGTTCTCATGCTGACTCTTGGCAGTATTATTCACAAAAATGCAATTCAGTACACCTGGGGCCGCCTCCTGTTGCTATAACTACATAATTACCTACAGGATCTATTATGAGTGTGTTCTGTACAAATACAGGTGAGAGCTTTCTCAGAATTTGTCCAAATACTTTCTCATTTTAACCTTCAGAAGTTGTTTGGTTTTCTTTATTTTTTTATTTTATTTTATGATTTTGTGGTGTGGGGAATGGAACTGAGGGCTTCATGTGTACCAGGAAAACACTGCATTGCACCCTGCCTGAGCAATATCACCAGCCTTCCTTTTGCTGATTTTTACCATTGAAAGAGAGTCCAAGCAAGTTTCCCATGCTAGTCTGGAGCTAGATGTATAGCTCAGGCAGACCTTGAACCTGTGATCCTCTTGCTTCAGACTTCCAAGTGGAAGGACCAAGTAGGTCTGTCATAAGTCTATGGACTGCCTGAATTGAGGACTGAATCACACTGTTTCTGTGTCCTCTTTCTCTATTATAATCTGTTATTTGCAAATAGTTGCAAAGGTTGTATACTTGTTCATTTTCAAGGACCTCGCCTGGCATGTGTTCCTCATCCCATTGTTTTGGGCAGTAACGAGGACTTTTGTTTTATGATAGGAGTGGTGGTGAAAACAGATGGTCATTTTAGAAATATCTTGTGTTGGTAGAAGCTGGTGATTGAGTGTGTGTCTTCCCAGTGGCTGCTGAAATATTAATGCACCATGTCCGTAGCAGCTTTATTCGTAATAGCAGAAACCTGAAAACAACCCAGATGCCCCTCAGTTGAGAAATGGATAAAAAAATCATAGTACATTTACACAATGGAATACTACTCAGTAATTAAAAGCAAGAAAATCGTGAAATTTAAAGGCCAGTGGTGGGAACTAGAAAAGATCATCCTGAGCGATCTACCCCATAAGCAGAAAGACACACATGGTTGATACTCACTTATAAGTGGATATTACACATAATATAGGATAATCATACTAAAATCAGTACACCTAAAGAAGGTAAACAATAGGAGGACCCTGGGTAAGATGCAAATATATTCTTATAGAATATATTAGAACTTAGAAAGCCACAGAATCATTGTGAAAACACCTAAGTGTGACTCTCTATAGAATCCTGCACCTATGTTTTTCATGAGCATTAAATTTTCTTAACCTTTTCTCTCTCGCCCTTCCCTTTACCTACCATTTTCCCCCTCCTTAAATCTAAAGTATGTACTCATTCTTAGAACTCACTAACTTTGCTTCCCTTTGGCTTCCCCTGATATTCTTCTCTGCCTCCTAGTCCAGGCATAGTTTTGCCAAGTGAAGAGCCCTGAGGGGGTGGGGAACTCCTTAGATAATGGTGACACTGAATCCCTCCCCAGAGATGCTCCTTCCTGAGGATCAAAGCTGCTCTCCTCCCAAGCACTGGATTTCCTGTAGAGTCCTGTCCTTGCACAGCTTGGGTCTTGAACCCCGACTAGGGCCAGTGAGAGAATGAAGAAATGACAGAAACACAAACACAGAAAAACTGGGGTTGAACAGTTGGGAGAGGCCACAGCACCCCAGAATTTCAGCGTGTTTACTACATATACTGAACAAGAAAGCAGGGTTTAGGGTGCACGGCTGAACAAGGAGGCATGCTTATTTAAATTCAGTAGGCAAAGTCTCTAGAAGAGCAGACCTCAGGCTATAAACACCCAAGAGGAGAAAACTATGGAGGCCTTTTTCCACACACCCACTCCCAACATTCACACTCAATTCCCCAGGGAAGGCCTTGCCATCACTCTGAACCTCATTTCAGGGGGAGAATGGGTCTTTACCAGTTTTCTATGAGTCTGAAACTATAGTCCTTGACATGGCTATGCCCTTGTTGAAAACACACATTCATTCAGGGTTTTATAGGCTCCCTATATCTCCACCTTTCTTATTTTTGGATGTTCAGCCTGAAGCTTCACACTTAGTCCAGGGGTGGTTCGCTGCAATGGCGACACTAAACTGTAATGATGATAATAAGGAAGAGCATGACAGCTGCTGTGCCCAACACGAACAGTAGGATATTTTAACAGGACTGAAGCTGCGAAGCTCACCAAAGAATGCTTTTGCAACAAGAGCAGAGGAACCAATCAGGTCACGAGCCTTTTGCTTTCCTAGGATGTGCTGACAAAACTGAGTCACAGCCACTTTATTATAGTGGGTCCAAGCACCAAGGAGGCAGGTCCTAAGGAATTCCCAATTATATTTGCTCCTATTACAGGTGTTGCTGTCACACACGTGTGTGACATATTAAAACCTGTCTAAACTACAGGGCTAAAACCTGCCCCCAACAGTTGGATGGAGCCCACTGGGACTGTGGATGGTTAGAAAAATGCCCCCCTCCAAACAGGGAATCACTAGAAGAAACAGTCGTCAAAGGATGTGACCAAGTCACTGAAAAGCATAAGCCCAGCAACTTCTCCTCTGACTGGCATGGACACAATTACCAAACAAATCAGTAACAGAGCCACTGGGTCATATGAACCAAGTTGTTAAAAACAAAACAAAACAAACAAAAAACTGGGTAACATTTAAGCCACTGAGATTTTTCCCCTATGGCTACATGTCTCTTTGCTATTGGCCACATTCTTTCCTTCAGTATACTGCCACCTTCCTGGTGCTGAGGCATCAGGCTAGGGACAACCATCTCCTTGCTGTGGGGGTGGCTATCACCCTCTCCCCCACACTGAGCTTTCAGGTCTGGCCTCCAGCCCCTGCATGCTTGTCAGTTTCAACCAAATATAACACTTTGAAAGCAGGTAAACCAAAAGCAAACATGGGAACATGCTTGAGTCCCTCAGCTGTGTATCCACTCCTCAGATTTTCTCTCCTTTGTCATTTATTTCCAGGAGTCAAATCCATTGCCCCTTCCCTGGAAAGTAAGGGTAGGCCTCCTAAGAACCAATGAAGCTGAAATGCCATCAACCCACTGTCAGAGTTTCTTGAAATCTCCCCTGTATCTACCTATGTCTAGGTTCTCTTTGTTCCCCAAATCTCTAAGTGCTAACATACAGCATATCTCTGAATTCTGCTTATCCAAAGGCTTTTACACCTGACAAACTGAAATGTGTGCTCTCTATCTTTTTTTACTTTATGCTAATCCCCTTCTTATGTTGCTGTTTCCTCCTTTCCCTTTATTATTCTCTCAGGAGTGATCCCTTGTCTGACTGATCCAAGTCACCTGTAGTCAGTGTCCACCATCCTTGTCCTTGTTTGAGTTCTACTTTGCCATGTTCTGCATAGCTCTAGGATCTGATTTAACTGGGGCATTGAGGGAATGAAGAAACTACAGACACATGTAGAAAATCTAGGACCAGGCAGTCTGGGCTCTTAGAGAAACCACAGCAGCACTGAGCCCACTATGTTTATTATTTATGGTAGAACAGAGAATCAGGGCCACTATATGCAGCTGAACAAGGGTACAAGGTTATTGTATACAGATAAACAAGGAGGCAGGGTCTATAGTGTACAGCCTGGTCAAGTGGTCAGGTTTACCTAACCTTCATAGCTAGTCTCACTAGGGGTTCAGTGTTCAGGTGATAAACATCCAGAAAGAGAAAGCTATGGTGGACATATCTTATACATACTGTAAACATCCACCAGAGACCAGAGGAAGGCTTTGACATGCTCTTGGATCTGAGACATTAGTCACTGATGTGGCTGTGTCCAGGTCAACAATATACATTTGCCCAGGACTTCACTTGCTCCCGACACTGAAGAAACTAATATTTTAGTGTCTATGTTAAACTAGCTATATCTGGAGCCATTGGTATTCCAGAAGGTCAAGCACCAACTGTAATCCACAGGGTCACAGAGGGGCAGACTTAGGGAACTTGCAAAGAGCTCAGAAGAGTTCCCTTCTTCGTGGGAGGACACAAAGAAGGGAACACAGGGCCTTACATGTACCAGGTAAATGCTTTACCAGCCCAGTTGTTGGTATTCTGTTTTCTTTTATTGAGGTTGTCTTTTAAGGCAGTCTCATTCGGAAGATCAGGCTCAGCTCAAATGCACAGAGATTCCCCAGCCATAGGCTTCCAAGTATTGGAGCTGGAAGCACAAGCCCCTGTGCCTGGCTTTTTGCCATTTTTAGTTTTGGTTTTTGGTTTTTGAGACAGACTTCCACTAAGGAGTCCTGTCTGATATGAAACTGGATTTGTAGACCAAGCTGGCCTCAAATTCATTAGAGTTCCTCCTGCCTCTGCCTCCCAAATGCTGGTATTAAAGGCTTGCACCATCATGCCTAGCCTTGTTTTTTTTTTTTTTTTTTTTTGAAACAAGGTCTCATATATCTCAAGCTGGCCTCAAATTCACAATGTTAGTCAAGGATGATCCTCACTTCCTGAATGCTGGGATTCCAGGCAACGACCACCCAACCTAGTTTTATGTGATGCTGGGTAGGGATCTAACTCAGGGATTCCGAAATGCTAGGTACTCTACCAATTGAGCTACATCGTTGGCACTGTGTGTGTGTTGTATGAAGGCATGCATGCCTGTGTATACTGGGATCGGGTCCAGGGAAGAATATCAGGGGTCCTCTATCTCTTCCTGCCTTAGTCCTTTAAGATATAAAGCTAGGCTTCTTGCCAGCAAGCCCAGTGTGCCTCCTGTTTTCACCCTCACAGCACTGTCTTCATTCCCAGCTTTTTATATGAGTTTTAGGGATTTGAAATCAAGCCATCATGTATGTGAAGCAAGAATTCTTTACTGCTGGGCAATTTTCAGCCCTTGGGATTACATACATATACCACAAACCATATGTGGCTTCCCCCACAACCCCCAGGGTCCCTTGCCCAGGCTAGCCTCAAACTCATTATGTAGCTGAGGAATACCTTGAACTTCTGAGCCTCAGGTCATTTTCTTCCCTCATGCTAGGATCATGAGCATGTGCCACTAAACCCAGCTTTTTAAATTCCCTCCCCTGTTTTGTTTAAGAAAAATAAAGTCCTTTGCTTTGCTCAGGGGTCAGTGGCTTCTGTTCTGTTTTGCCCCAGGAGAACCCAGACAACACAGTCATGGCTGTGAGGGGCTGCAGAAGCTTTTCAATAGTTTCCCTCTTTGAGAGAAGTTGATCTTTAGGATGGGCCAAATGAAAAGCACTCAGTGTCCACTTCGGGTTCAAGCTGAGTATCCTGGCTACTCACAAAGGACTTATTTAACCCTTTTGAAGTTATCGATTACAAAGGAGTAGAGGCAGACTTCCCTGTCCAGGGAGGATTTTTACCAAGACCCCCACTGTTGCCTGGAACTTCAGAAACTACTCTGCCCCATGTATATTATATTTTTCTATGCATACATACCTGTGATAAAGTTAAACTTACAAACTAAATAGATTACGCACAATAACCAAAAATAGAACAATTATACCAATGTCCTGTAATAAAAGTTACATGAATGTGGTTTCTCTCAAATGAGTTTATTGTAATTTTCCACTGTTTAAGGAAAGACTCTAGATTATCTTTTTGGCATATCCAAACTCCCAGCACCACTGCTCTGTGCTTGGAGGCCAGAGTCTAGCCTGGCCTAGTGCAAGGGTTACAAGTTAAGGTTGAGACAGAATGCCTTCTGGGAATCTGTGGCCAGCCTAGCAGCATGGAGAGTTCCAGGTCAGCCTGAGCTATGGAGAATACCAACAGCAATAAGAATAAGGTTAACAACATGGTACCCTGACAGTTGGGCTGCTAACCATGGTGGCTGTAGCAAGAGTAACTGCCTGAGCACACTGCATGGACTCACCTGTGAAGATGTGGTTCCTGTGCTCAGGAAGGTGGGTGGGATGAGATTTTTATTACACCACTCTGAGGGGACAGGTTTTAAATTTTTTAAATTTGTCCCTCGTATAGCAAGGGAAAATGGGACAGCATAAAACTTGTGAATTATTTCTGGAATTTTCATTTTTATATTTTCAGACCAAGTTTGTCCATAGATAACTAAAATCATAGAAAGCAAAACTAAGGATGATCAGAGCCCTCTCCCCTGGATTGGAGCCAGGGTTTTCTAGTTTGTTTCACTTTGTTTTGTTTTGTTTTGTGGCCAAGAGGAATTTTATTTTTTTTAATTTTTTATTGATTACACTTTCTTCACTTTATATTCCTCCCTGTAGTTCCCTCTCTCTTCCTCTCTTGGCCCCTCCCTTCCTTCCTCTTCTCCACTCATGCCCCTCCCCAAGTCCACGGATAGGGGAGGTCTTCTTTTCCTTCCTTCTGATCCTTAGGTCTCATCATAAGTAGATGCATTGTCTTCCATGTAGCCTGGTAAGGCTGCTCCCCCATCAGGAGGAAGTGATAAAAGAGCAGACCAATCAGTTCCGTGTCAGAGACAGTCCTTGTTCCCTTTACTATGGAACCCACTTGGACACTGAACTGCCATGGGCTACATCTGTGCAGGGATTCTAGGTTATCTCCATGTCTGGTACTTGGTTGGAATATGAGTCTCAGGAAAGACCCCTGTGCTTAGATTTTTTTGGGTTCTGTTTCTCTCCTTGTGGAGCTCCTGTCCTCTCCAGATCTTACTATTTCCCATTTCTTTCATAAGATTCCATGCACTCTGCTCC
>JAEOAE010004206.1:0-32898 GCA_036365155.1 Meriones psammophilus | reverse complement strand
ATGGGTATTTTTGAAGATCCCTGTGATGGTAAGAGCATTTGTTATGTGGATCACTTTTATAGCATCATTTTTTCTATATGAGGTTTTCTCCTATATATGAAGAGGATTGTAAGAATACAGAGTTTTACCACAGCAATCCCATTCACAAATTTTTGTACTGTATGAATGATACTTCATTTTACAAAATGAGCCAAGACAAGCAGAAGTTCCAAATTCCTAGTCTTCATAGGTATTTTCAACAATATGATTTTTGCTGAGAATTCTCAGTGAAGTTGCAAAACCAATTAACAGTAACCATTTATCACATTCAGAAAAATGTTAAGTGTACAGTGGGGACTACTATCAAATCAATTGTTCTTGGAAAAGACAGGGACACTGCTTCTTTCAATAACCCTATGCTCATGTGTCTTAGAATCATTTTGACATATGATATACCAGTTTAATTTACAAAAATAATAAAGATTCCCACATTGAATTAACACAGTTTGTTTTTGTTCATCATAGATATGTCATATAGGGATTAAGGTTTCTCCACAAAAATATTCTTGATTCTCATAAGCTGCTCCTTTCACTAAACTTTACAATTTTACTGCACGAAAATTAGTAACACTGGATCTACTATGTAATTTTTGCTTATTAGTAGGTTTTGGACACATACTAATCACCAATTCAATGTGTATAACTCTTACAATATATGAGTAGATAGAATGATACTAAACAGATTGGCAGTTTAAGTCAGTAGGTGTAATGTCCATATTATTCAAATGGTATTTTTGTTACAATATTATTTTATTTTCTTCTATCTTAGGGAGTGCCTTGTAAACACAAATCAGATACCTGACATTGAAGTACATGGAATTATGAGATTTAATGATCATCAATACACTTAAAGCAGTGCTGTTTTTACACTGTTGCTTTTCTTTAAACTTCCAGGACACAGCCATCTGTGCTGGTACATGCCTTCAATCCCAGCACTTGTGGAGGCAGAAGCAGGCAGATATGTGTGATTTTGAGGTCAGGCTGGTCTAACAAGCAAGTCTAAATAAGTCACAGATACCCAGAAAAAAAAATCTATTTCAAAAACAGAAAATAAAAAGCAGCCAATAAACAAACAAACAAACAAACAAACAAAAACACCAAACTTCCAGGACACATTTAAATTTAAGATTTATATCTGTATCAACATGCACATAAAGTTACCTTTTTATTACTTGTAGAACTTTGAAAATGTTCTTCAATATTATAGTCATCCCAATTGTAGCCTAAAATATAGTATGAGAAAATATATATTATTGGAAATATCATGTTATTATTAAGGCAAAACTTAAATCACTATCTTCTGTGACCCTTAGAACTATGCCTGATTTATTTACCTCATTCCTCCTCATTTTCAATTGGAATTACAGAAGAGGATCAATAATATAGTAAAAGTTGTCTCTTTATTTTAAAAGTGAAAGAAAAATTGCAGTCTTACCTATAGCAGTGAGGTTTTCACAGGTCTCTAGCATCACATCTTTGTAGAGTTGCTTCTGGGAAGGTTCCAGCAAGGCCCACTCTTCTTGGCTGAATTTCACATGCACATCATTGAAGGTCACTGAATTCTAAAATATGCCATACATTTGTACAACAGAAACAGTGGCAACAATATAATTTATACTTCATTGTCAATATAATCATATAATTCTACCGCTTCTTCAATTTATTTTCTGACACAGAAGTGCGAATGTTATACAGTTGTGTGCTGTGCATGATGTGAAGTAGGGGAGATGAAAAAGCCTAAAGGTTAGATTGAAAAAAAAAAAAAAATCATGCTTCAAAAAACCTGTGTTTCATCAGTTTGTAAGACATGAATATAAAATAGCCATTGGTTGGGTTCTTGAGCAATCTATGAATCATCTTCAGTTATTTGGGTGAGTAGGTCAGGACCCTGTCATGAGACAGGTGGAAGGAGAAAGCACAGTCACGATATTTTATATAGCAATAAATGAGATGTGTTGATCAGGAGACACTGAAAAGATGGGTAACATCAGTCAAAAGACAACATGGTACTGAATATTATGTTTTGACCAGGGCTCAGGGATGTAGCATATCATTATGTGAAGAGGGGGGCTCATATATTTGTGGAAGGGAAAGTGGACTACAGTGAATACATGGATAAAAATAATGTGAGTGGCAAGCAACAAAAATCAGAGCCAATAACATCATATTTCTGAGTGACCAGACAAAAGAAAAGGAATAGAACACATTGTTTTGTATATCCTCCTTACTAAATAATGTAATCTGTAGATTAAAAATAAAGATTAAAACTTTTCTATTAAAAAAGAAGTGTTGATGTTATCACTAAATCATTTTAGAAGAAAACGGAATAACAAGTTTTAACTGTATCATATCTGAACTTTTTGAAGAGGATATAGCTTTGGAATAGACATGGCAATTAATGTGGACAAAGACAAACAGAGAGAAGAGTGTGAAATAGAAAGACAGAGACATAGAGACAGAGACACACAGAGAGAAATTAACAGATGAACAATACTAAGTACAGATCAGAGAAATTTATTAACAGTTACTAACTACAAAAAATGGTGGACAAGCTGGGTGTATTCTGTCATGCCTTCAATTCCATCACTCAGGAGGCAGACGCAGGTGTATCTTATTGAACTGGATGTCAGCATTATCTATTCAAAGAGTTCTAGCACAACCAGGCCTATATAGTAAGACAGAGCCTCCCCTAAAAGTCAATCAAACAAACACAAAAGATTGAAAGAACTCAGAGGTCTTTACTGAAGCTTCTACAAGGAATTATACATTCACTCCTGGTGTATATTTATTTTCCAGAAATCTGCACTGCCCCAGCTTAAACTGTAACTTCAATGATATCTTACTAAATGGAATGCATGTTTAAACAGGTAAAAATAGAAGACAAAAATATTAGCAGTATAAATGCTGATCATAAATGAGCAACATAAGATAGGAGAGATGGCTCAGCAGTGAGGGGCTCTTACTGCTCTTGCAAATAATTGGGCTCAATTGTTAGTGTTTACCTGGGACCTGCTACTTTTAATTGCTATACATTCATGAGTTCTGAAGACATCTTCAGACTACTGTGAGGATTAGGCACACAAGAGGTGCGTATTCATGCATACAATCAAAATACTTATATTCAGTAAAACCTAAAAATAGATCCCAGATGGCTGGGCTGATTGCACACTATTCTGATAAGCTGGGTAGCAGAGACTGCACAGTGACCAATAGTTGGATCTCTGGGCCCCCAAACACCACTGACTGTGTTTCCTAGGTAAGAAGAAAACCAATGATGAGGGAAATAATTGGGTCCAACCTCAGAGAACCTTGCTAATCTCTGGGAAAGTTCCTTGGATATTGCAGCAGGAATAAGGTTTTCAAGCAAATGAATCCAAGAAGCAAGCAGGAGTAGCTATTCTAATATCTAATAAAACAGACTTTCAACCAAAATTAATTGAAAGGGATGAGGAAGAGGGAATCCAAGATGGCATTGCCAGGAGGACCAGGACAGGTACAGGACAGCAATATTGGTACAGCAACTAAAAGACTGAACTCTGGGCCCTAAAACAACAGCAATCGTGTTTCCCAGGTGAGAGGAAACTCCGTGGTGTGGGAATCACTCAGTTCCACTCTCAGGTCACTCAGTGAGAACCCAGAAAATATCCCAGGTGCAGGATACACCTGAGTGTCCTGATCAACTTCCCAAGCCATACTATGTGCTCCAGGGCACCAGAGACTGGGAGCTCCAGTCTCAAAAAATAAAAATAAAAAAATAAACAGGGAAGAAGAATGTGGGACTGACCTTAGGTCACCCAGTCTATCCCTGGAAAAGATCCTGCAGACTGGTGTGTGCACAGCTGCCAGCCTTGAGCGGGGCTCCAGTCACTAGGCCTGCATGCCCTACTCTACATCACAGACAGAACTGTGTGCCCCAGGGCACTAGAAGATGGGTTTCCCTGTCTGAAGAAAACCCCACAGCCAGGGAAAGAGCAGGTCCCAGCTTAGAGCACTCAGCCAACCCCCACACACACACACACACACTACCACCACCACACATGGGAACATTCTTAGAAATGTTCTCAGGTTCTTTCCCAGTCACCAGCTTGGTAGCCATCTGGCAAGTGCCTACCCATTCTACACACCATGTCAAACACCACAGACTAGGTCTATGTGTTGGGAGAAAACCCAAAGGTGGGGGAAACATATGGCGCTACCTCAGGACACCTAGCTCTGGAAAAGTTTCTGTTTATTCACAGGCTCCAGACTCTAGCCTCCTACTGCACATGTGAGAGCAGTGCTCAGCTGCTACGGATTACTGCTTGGATACTGGGGCACAGAGCTCTAACCTCAGACCTACAGAAGCCTGGGATCCCCAAGATCAACCCCCAGATACTGCTCCAAGGGACAACCAGTTATCGCTAACTAAACTGACCAAACCATGGGGTACCCAGGCTACAGCTGCAGCTTACTAAATTTACAGAAAGAAAGCCAGAAGCAGGACAACTGTCTCCAGGACTTCTCTGGGTGAGAGGAGATCTCCCTTGACTAAGAAAGACCACAATTACTGCTCAGGACTCTATGCCTGTGGTGAGTTTTGGCAATTCCTGAAAAATACCTGCTATTCAGTGACCATACCCCAAAAGCTGAGAAGGCCTCCTTCAAGAAAAATCATCTTCCTGTCAAGGGGATTATCCCCACCACAGGATTTCAGGAAGCACCAGAAACTAACATTCAACACCTAAGATAGCCAAATGGGTAGAGGCAAGTGTAAAAGCTCAAAAAGACAGAGCAATATGGCATCTCCAGAACCCAGTTATTCATTGGCAAGCAGCCCTGGACATACCAGGGTAAATGAAATTCAAGAAGATGACCTTACATCTGTGCTTATGAACAGGATAATAGAGGAAAAAAATAAACTGAATAAAGACCTAGATGAAGATAAAGTCAAACAGATTATTGCCATTTGCAAAGAAATGGAGGAAGATAAAGTCAAACAGATTATGGACATCCTTAAAGAAATACAGGAAGTTGCAGCCAAACAATTTGTGGCCTTTAGAGAGGAAATACTTAAATCACTAAAAGATATTAAAGAAACAGAGGATTGTTCGAACAAACAGCTGACGGAATTGAAGGAAAATACAGTCAGAGAAGTGAAGGAAATCAATAAAATGGCTCAAGATCTGATAAAAGAATTGGAAAAAAAATAAAGAAAACACAAGTGGAGGAAACTGTGGAGAGAAAGAACTTAGGGAGGTAAAGAGGAACTACAGAGGTAAGCATAAGCAATAGAGTACGAGAGATGGAAGAAAGAATCTTAGGTGTGGAAGACACAATGGAAGAAATAGATGTAGCTATCAAAGAAAATGTTAAATCTAAAATTTCCTGACACAGACCATCCAAGAAATCCAAGACAACATGAAAAGCAAAACCTAAAAATAATAGGGATAGAAGAAAAAGAAGATTCCCTCCTCCAAGGCCCAGAAAATATTTTCAACAAAATCATAGAAGAAAATTTCCCCAACTTAAAAGAGAGGTCTATAAGAATACAAGAGGCCTACCGAACACCCAATAAATTAGACCAGAATAGAAAATCCCCCCACCACATAATAAACAGTAAGTATACAGAACAAAGAAAAAATACTAAAAGCTGCAAAGGAAAAAGGCCAAGTAACATATAATGGCAAACCCATTAGAATCACACCTGATTTCTCAACAGAGACTATGAAAGCCAGAAGGGCCTGAACAGATATCATGCAGACCCTAAGAGAACACAGTTGACCGCCCAGGCTACTATACCCAGTAAAAGTCTCAGTCATCATAGATGGAGAAAACAAGATATTTAATGACAAAAACAAATTTAAACAATACCTACCCACAAATCCAGAGGTACAGAAGCAACTAGAAGGAAAACTACAACCCAGGAAAGCTAACTACATTCAGGAAAACACAGGAAATAAATAATGTCACTACAGCAAAACTAAAAGTAACCAAGCACACAAACACACTACCACAAGCAACATCAAAATAAAAGGATCTAACAGCCACTGGTCATTAATTTCCCTCAACATCAATGGACTTAACACTCCAATAAAGACACAGACTATCAGAATGGATATGTAAACAAGACCCAACAATCTGTTGCATACAAGAAACACATCTAAGTCACAAAGATAGACATTGCCTGAGAGTAAAGAGCTGGAAGGAGGGTCCAAGCAAATGGACCCAAGAAACATGCAGGAGTAGCCATTCTAATGTCTAATAAAATAGACTTTAAGTATATGGAATCCATCAATGTAATCCACCATATAAACAAATTGAAAAAAAAAAAAAAAACAACAACAGAGGATCATTTTCTTAGATGGTGAAAAAATATTTGACAATATCCAACAGTGACTCTTGTTTAAAGTCTTGGAGAGACTGGGGACAAAGGCACATATCTAAAAACAGTAAAGACAGTGTAAAGAAACCCCATAGCTAACATCAAACTAAATGAAAAGAAAGTTAAATCAATTCCACTGAACTCAGGACAAGACACAGCTTCACACTCTCTCTCAATCTCTTCAATACAGTACTCAAAGTCCTATCTATGACAATAAGAAAACTAAAGGAGATCAAGGGGACACAAATTGTTAAGGAAGAAATCAAATATCACTATTCACAGATGATATAACAGTATACAAAAATGACACCAAAAATTCTACTGTAGTGAACTCCTACATTTGAAAAACACTTCAGCAAAGTGGCTGGATATAAAGTTAACTCAGAAAAAAATCAGTAGCACTCCTGTATACAAAAGAAGAATGGACTGATAAAGAATTAGGAAAATAACACCCTTCATAATAGCCAGGAAAAAAAAATATCTTTTGATGTTATCCTCAACAAGCCAGTGAAAAACCTATATGAAAAACAAAACAAAACAACTTCAAGTCTGTGAAGAAGGAAACTGAAAAAGATATCAGAAGATGGAAATATCTCTCATGCTCATGGATTAGTAGGATCAACATAGTAAAAATTGCCATCCTATCAAAAATAATCTACAGATTCAACGATATTCAAATCAAAATATCAACACAATTCCCTAAGGAACTTGAAAAAACAATTCTCAGCTTCATATGGAAAAATAAACAAGCCAGAATAGCTAAAACAATCCTGTACAATAGGAGATCTTCAGTAGGTATAACCATCCCTGATCTCAAGCTCTATTATAAATAAATACTAATAGAAACCACACGGTACTGGAATAAAAACAGAATGGTGGGTCAATGGAATTGAAGTGAAAACCCATAAATAAACCCATACACCTATGGACACTTGATTTTTGACAAAGAAGCCAAAACCATGCAATGGAAAAAGACAGCATCTTCAACAAATGGTGCTGTTCTAACTGGATGTCTACATGTGGAAAAATGAAAATAGATCCATATTTACCACCCAGCACTAAACTGCAGTCCAAGTTGTTCAAAGACCTCAACATAAAACCAGATACACTAAATCTCTTAGAAGAAAAAGTGAGAAAGATCCTCGATGTCATTGGCATAGAAGGTAATTTCCTCAACAGAACACCAAGAACACTTGCTCTAAGATCAAGAATTAATGAGTAGGATCTCATGAAACAAAAAGCTTCTATGAAGCAAAGAACTCTGTCAGTAGAACAAAATGACAGCCTACAGCCTGACAAAAGATCTTCACCAACCCTACATACAACAGAGAGGGCTAATAAACAAAATATATAAAAAGATCAAGAAATTTAACTCCAGCAATCCAAATAATCCACTTTAAATCTGGGATACAGAACTAAACAGAGAATTCTCCACAGAGGAATATCAAATTGTGGAGATTAAATGCTCAATATCTGTAGTCATCATAGAAATGCAAATGACATTCCATCTTAAACCCATCATGGATAATGTCAAAAGCTGAAGTGACAGCAAGCTAGTGAGAATGTAGAAAAAGAGGAACACTCCTGCATTGCTAGTAGGAGTGCAAACTTATACAACCACTTTAGAAATCAATCTGATGCTTTCTCAGACAATTGAAAATAGTGTTACTTCAAGACCCAGCTCTACCTTTCCTGGGAGTATATAAAAAAGATGCTCCACCATTCAACAAAGATATTTGCTCAACTAGGTTCATAGCATCTATATTTATAATAGCCAGAATAGTGAAACAAACTACATGTCTCTCAACTGAACCATTGTTTTACAGAAATTGTGGTGCTTTTACCCAATGGAATGCTATTTGGGTATTTAAAAAAAAAAAGGAAACCATGAAATTTTCAGGCAAATGTATGGAAGTACAAATGATCATCTTAAGTGAGCTATTCCAAAACCAGAAAGACATGCATGGTATGTATTCATTCATAAGTGGATAATGGCCATAATATAGGATAAACATACTACAATCCACAGACCTAAAGGAGCTAAATAAAAAGGAGGACCCTATGGAGGATGGTCAATTCATATTCAAAAGGGCAAATAGAATCTACACCAGAAGTGACTGAGGAGAGGGAACAGGATGAGAGCCTAACATACATATCCTTCAAAAGACTACCCAGCAGGGGATCAAAGCAGAGGCTAATACTCACAGCCAAACTTTGGGTAAAACACAAAGAATCATAGAAAAGACTAGGGGATAGAAAGTAGAAAGAGACAGATATGGCAGGACTGCCATAAGAAGACCAACAAGGACAACAAATCTGGGCTCATGGGGACTTGCAGAGATTGATGGACCCACCAAAGACCATTCATGAAAAGGAACCATTACCCTGCTCAGATGTAGCTGATAGACAACTCAGTCTAATGTGGGATCTATAGTAAGAAGAGTAGGGGCTGGCTCTGACATGGACTCTGTTGCCTGCTCTTTGATCACTCCCCCCTGGTAGAGGGGGCATTGCTACACCACAAAGGAAGAGAATGCAGGCAGTCTTAGTGAGCCTTGATAGGCTGGGGTCAGATGGTAGGAGAGGAGGGCTCCCGCTATCTGAGAATTGGAAATCGGTTGAGGGTGAAAGAGGAACAGAGGGGTGAAACCAAGAAGAGACTAGGGAGGGGGCTAAAATTGGGATGTTAAGTGGATAAATTATTTTTATATTTTATTTATTTATTTATTAAAATTTAATCACTTTGTATACCCACTGTAGCCCCCTCCACCATCTCCTCCCAGTCCCAGCCATTCTCTTTCTCACCTATGCCCCTTCCATATTCTCCTGATAGTGGAAAACTCATCCCCTTCTGTCTGAACCTAGCTTATCAGGTCTCATCAAGGATGGCTGTAGTATATTCCTCTGTGGCCTCACAAGAGTGAACCCCCCAGCAGGAGGTGTTCAAAAAGCTGAGTTCATGTCAGAGAACAAATTATAGAAAAACAAATTTAAATTAAAATGAGTTAAGTTTGAATAAAATAAATAAAGAAAGAAAGTCTTAAAACACGAACACAAAAGGTAGAAAGAATGTCATACACATGAAATTCAATAACTCAGAAAGCTCAGACACTGTTAGTGTCATGAATACATGCCATCCTAAGAAATTAAATACTCTTTGCCAAATTTCAAATGCAAGATGTGGATGAAGATCAGCACAACAACCTATGCTTACATATACAAAACAAAACAAACAAACAAAAAAACCAAAATGCTACATTCCAGGCTCAGCAGCCAATGTTGTGTTGAGGTTGATGCCAGGCATGTTGTTCTAAATTTAAGCCCAACACTAAACTGGAGTTAGATCTGTAAGTTCAAAACCTTTCTACATACCAACTTTCAGGACAGCCAAGGCTACAAAGAAACGTTCTTGAGTGTTAAAAACAGAAACATGATCTTCTCTGGGAGCTTTTTTGATTCAATCAAATAAGTTCTGACCAAGTTCACTATAGGCTTATTTTCATCCCATGATGAAAATGTAGTCTAACTTCAATGATCTTAAAATTCTGCAATAGCTCATACACTGTTCAAATAAATGTTCACAGTCTCTTCTAACACACAAGATAATCTCTTGGGTGCCACATCTTGTAACATCAGAAGCAAGTTACATCATTCCAACATAGATGCACAGAATATCCCTTTCCCATTCTTGTAGAGTAATGTGTACATATTTAGGGAAGAGTAGACCAAGGAAAGAAGATCAGCAAGGAAAACAACAAAGCCTGATGCTGTTTGAAAAGGCTTAGATGGTCCTATCCCTGAAACATCTCATACATTCCCAAGATTGCTTACTTCCACTCCCTATAGGTAGCACTTTCTGGTAGGTATATCATAACTTAGGCACCTCAACATCTTGTACTGTCAAGACACAACTCAGGCTTTACCCTCATTGCTTCATGCAATGAACAGTGACAGTATCTTCCGTGGGGAACTGACTCTGCCAAACACAGATGGCTGTCACAGTGTTGAACTGAAAACACAAAGGAAGAATCTATTATCTTAAATTTTGCATTTTTCTTGTTTCCAGAATGTGCATAACATGAGTGAGCCTGTCAAGTTGGATTTTAAGTTGGGATGGATAAAATGGGATGGATCGTGCCACACTTGGAACACATTTGGAGCAGGTTTTATATGAAGTTCTTTCCTGGTATTAGGAATCACTTAGCCTACTTCTTTGATTAACGGAAGAATTATCAGGAGGGAGTGTTAATTTAAGGACACCATCTTAGGCTTCAAATACAGACCTAAGACCTTCTCTTTGATGATGATCTCCTTAAAAATTCCTGTCTCTGTTTCAGACTGCCATCTGAAACTACCTAGTGATGCTTTTCTCTACAAACCAAAGACTACATTTATTTCTGCTCCACTTGACTCTTTCTTTCACTGTGGTCCTGAACGTCTCATTAATAATAACCATTCAACAGATTCAATGTTCTTCCTAAGAAATCCAGCCCATGCTGGGGGTGCATGTGTACTGGTAGGTTGTATGCCACCTGATACCATCAGCCTTCCATCATGGCCTCTGAGATTCATCATTTATCCCCATCTGGGCTTGCTCACTGGCCCATAGGCCTAGGCCTCACTGGGTCTGTGTCTCACTAAGCCTATGTCTTGGTTGCAAGCCAACCAGGCATGGACTTTTACTTAAACCTCTGAGGTGAAAGTCCTTAGAGCAAGGCACAGCAGCTTATCCAAGAATGATAACACTTTGGTATTGCCATAGGCTCTGGAGTACCAAAATTTCCACTACCACTGGTGAATTCATTCTAAAAGAGCTATCTACCTGTAAGAGTCAATAGAAAATTCTTTCCACACCCTCCATCTAGTGAACATGGGTGTTGCCCTAAACTGTTCTAGCTGCCCCTGAGAGAAATGGAACCACTGTTCTCCATCTGGAAGCTGAGCTCCAGGCCTCTGCTGAATGGAGAATGACAGAATGAAACACATTCTGGAAATATGGAAATATGAACAATAAAGAAAGCAAAAACAAGCTGGCCATGGTGGTACACACCTGTGATCCCAGCACTTGGGTAGGTAGAGGCAGAGTGACTTTGAGGCTACCCTGGCCTACAAAGCAAGGCAAGGACAGCATATGCTACACAGAGAATCCCAGGCTCAAAAAACCAAAAGAAAATTATTTTTAAATGCAGAAATTTAGGGAATCCTGGAAATGAAAAATTTAAAGACTACAGCAAGGAAATACAGAGGCAAGATTCACAGAAAAAAACAGAAATCAAGGAGATAAATTTATGCACTGAATACAAAATAGAAGAAATGGAAGACAGGTGTGTTTACACACTCCTTTAATGCCAGAACTCAGGGAGGCATAAACAGCTGGACTATTGTGAGTCTGAGGCTAGCCTGGTCTACAAAGTGATTCCAGGACAGCAAAGCCTATAAAAAGCAATCCTGTCTGAAAATAAACAATAAAAAAAGCTGAACTAGATACATGTGTCAAAGAAAATGTTAAATCCAAAAGTTCCCTATCACAAAACATCCAGGAACTCTGAGACATTATGAAAAGACAAAACATGTTGATAATCAGATTAGCAGAAGGATGAGATCAAGGGTCCAGAAGATATTTTTAACAAAATCATACAAGAAAAATTTCTTCACCTAAAGAAGAAGATGTCTATCAAGGCACAAAAAGCATACAAAATACCAAAGACAGTGGACCAGAAAAGAAAGTCCTTTTACCAGAGAATAATAAAAACGATAAATATACAGAACAAAGAAAGAATATGAAAAGCTGTAACAGAAAAAAATCAAACAGTCCACACTAACCAATAAAACAGACAAACCAAAAAAAAAAAAAAAAAAAAAACATAAAATAAAATAAAATCCAACCAAGAAATAAAGGCAGATCTATTGGAATTAATCCTGTATTATCAGTAAAGATACTAGAAAATGAAGGATATAGACAGTGTTCTTGTGACTCTAAAAAACTAGAGAAGTCAAGACAAATTACTAACAATACCCAGAACCTTTCAATCAGCAAATGGAGAAAATAAGATGTTGCATGTTACGGTCAATTTTAAACAATATGTATCTATAAATACAGCTCCAAACAAGGTGTTAAAACCACCACAACCGCCACCAACAAAATACCAAGATTAACAATCACTGTTCATTGATATCTCTTAACACCACTGACCCAAATTCAATAAAAAGACACAGGCTCACAAAATGGGTGATAAAACAGAATCCACCCTTATTCTAAGTACATCAAACACAGCTTCACTTCAAGGTAGACATTATCTAAAGGTAAAGGGTTGGAAAAAAATATTCCAAATAAATGAATTAGAGTATCAAGCTCATATAGCAATTTTAGTATCTAACAAAAGAGACTTCACAAACAACTGATCAAAATATGGCAAAAGATATGACATATTAAAATAAAACATCCAGCAATATAACATATCAATAATTAACATCTATGCCCCAAATATAAGAGCACCCAAGTTATAAAAGAAACTCTTCTGCCGCTTGTACCACATCCTGGCCCTCATAAACTGATAGGGGAAGACTTCAATATATCACTCTCACCAATGGACAGGTCCTCCTGACCAAATTGAAAAGAGAAATACTCCAGCTAAATAACATCAAAAAAACTAAATATACCCAAATGATGTTTACAGAACATCCACCCAAGCACAAAAGATTGTTCCCTCTTCTCAGCAACTCATATATTGTTCTCCAAAATTGATGATATACTTGAACAGTGGAAGTCTCAGAAGATATAAGAAACTTGCAATAACCTCTTGCATCCTATCAGACCACTAAGGTTTAAAACATCACATCACCAATAACAAAAACAATAGAAAGCTTATAAACTCATAGAAATTGAACAACTCTCTACTGAATAAAAAATGGATCAAAACTGAAATAAAGAAAGAAATTAAAGACTTTCTAGAAGTCAATGAAATGAACACACAACATATCAAAAGTCATAGTACACAATGGAAGTGTTGACCAGAAGACAGTTCATACCACTAAGTACATTCAGAAAAAACAATCAGAAAGATCTCTTAGTAGAAACTTAACACCACACATAAATACTCTAGAACAAAAAGAAGTAAACATAACCAAAAGGAGTAGACAGTGAGAAACTACTGAACTGTATCTTCACGGGTAAAAACGAATCTTTCCATAGGAAAAGAAAGGGGGATCCTATCAAAATTGATAATGATTAGATTTGAATAGTAGAGAACTCCTGAATAAGCAGAGGTAACTGTTCATCAGACAGTGTGATAAGTAAGTCCAAACTTACTTAATAAAGACTAAAGTTTTTTTTTTTTTCTTAAATAAAAAAGATACTTTTGTTGTTTCATATTAAAAACAGTTAAGAGGTTTATAATCTTATAAGTAAATTCAAAGGTATCAACTTGTTTGAATTGGAATAACTTGGAGTGAATATAACATATATGAGCAGTGTGGTGATAGACCACGCATTTAATCCTAGCAGAGACAAGCAATTCTCTATTAATTAGTTGTTTTCTAAATTCAGGAGTTACAGTGACAAGGTGTTGGTGGTTCATAGCCTTAATCCCAGCATTTGGAAGCATGTGCCTTTTATATACCACCTGGGGGGCAGAGGCAGGCACATAGGATTTACAGTGATTTTATTTAAAAGCTGCTTGTAAAAGGTAGGCTGAAAATCAAAGTGAATGCCCTTTATTATCTAGAAATAAATACACTTTACGGTATATTTGTAAACTTTCAAAAGATTTTTTTTAACTTTAATTGAGATATTATACTTTTTCTATTTCCAAAAAAGCATTTTTCACTATAAAAGTTATAACATGCCTAAAAAGGTACAACCCTCACCCCTGAATTAGGGATGGGGCAGGATTTTGATTTAATCTTTTAAGGAGAATAAAATCATCCAACTAAAGAATATGGAGACCACTGGACACATGAAACTTCTGAAGAAAATGACAGATCATCAAAAGAAAATGTCAAAAAAGAAGGAGTAAACTGGCCAACTGGTATGACTCACCTTCATGTTGTCTCTTCTGCCTTCTACAGACATAAGTGCAAATTGTCTCGATGTGATTGCTAAAGAACCATCCAAAATCTCTATCTCATATCAGAAAAGCCACCTGGTAAGAAACAGAGGAAAACAGAAAAATAAGGGATGATTCTATTGTCACGAATCTCATAATCTTCTGGCATGATGTGTCTTCTGTACTTACCACAAGCTTCAATAATCAAGACTGTGTACAGTGTTTGTGAAAGAATGTGGAGTGTGAGAAAAAGCCAAAAACAGAAGCCTAATATATAGTCAAGTTTACATGAAAAGTTGTAAGGAAACTTTAGCATGAAAAATATGCACTGGACCAGAGATACCTTTGATTTTCTAATTAATACAAATTAAATAAACACAGATTTCACAACTGCTATAAGACAAACACAAAGTGACACCTAAACTGTTATATTTCTGACCCTCCATCTACTACTAACCTCCTTTCCAGAGAGCCCTTTTGCTCTGGAAGTAGAAAATGGAGGTGATCATAATGATAAGCTACGGTTTGCAGTCCCTCATGCCCCCTTGTGTGTTCAGGCACATCCCAGCCCTTGCCAACACTGACAAAAAAAAAAAAAAAAAAAAAAAAACAATGTTGGAGAATAATTTAATATGTTTCCTGATGCATGGATTATGTCACAAGATGTGGAATCTGCCCTATCCACTTACCCAAAACCAGGCACACCTGACAAAATTCTGCATGTCAGAAATTCATTTTGTACCCTGGAATTGAATTTCTCTAAAGCATACCATTCTGCCTGGTGGCAGATGCAAGGTAAAAAATAAATAAAAAAACAAATAATCAATTATTGCTGAAGGATGATCACCACCAACTCTTTTCTTCCAGTTTCAAAACAATTTGTAAAATTTGTTACCCAAAACCATGTGTGGAATACAACATTCATCATTTCTAGAAATGAGACCTTCAGTTTTCCAATCTGTCCACTGCAAAACCAATGCCTGAGTGTGCACACTAGATAGAGATATTATAAGCACCACAACTTTCTACTGCCCTGGCCACAAAGTCCTCACTTCTCTGGACAATCAACACTCAGGAAGGGGTGGAGGCCAAGGGTGTCTGCCGAGATCACAACATGGAGACCAATAGAACCACAGCCTGAACCACAGTCAGAACCACAGTCCATCTCGTTCAAAGCAGATCAGCCTGTGATAGCTCAGCAGCCTGCTCCTCCTGGCCTGGGGACAATGGCCCCACACTCAGCATGACATGGCCTCTGGTCTCACTCACAGCTCTTTACAGCTACATCAGAAGAAAATCCCAAAACAAACCCATAAACTACCTCCCACTGTTGCTCTTGACTGCTAGGCCTGGCCAGAGTCCCTCATTAGCTTGAACAATAGAGCTGAGTCTCAGGAGAGTAGTAGCTCCTCTACCAGTGGATCAAAGATCAAATGATGCAGATAGCAGAGGCATTCTAGCATTTTCCCTAACCCCTATGGGCACACAGAACCCTAGTGCTGTTATAAAAGAATGAAAATCCCAATTATTCGATTTTAAAACTTGCTAGCTCAGAGAGGCAGCGAAAGCACCCATCTGACCCTGCTACTCACCTCACCTCCAAGAGGAAAAAGCCCCAAAAGCTCACCAGTTAAGATGACAGCTCAGGGGGCATAGGCCAAAGGAACCCAAGGCCAAAGGCTTTCTAGCTCAAAGCTCAAAAAGCCCAAAATCTACCAAGCTAAAACTCCTTCCACTTTTACACTCCGTCTTAAATACATTTCAGCTGAAAGTTCCACTTACCCTTTAACCCTGTCAGCTGGTTTCTTGCTTTCCCTCATGGCCTAGGGTTAACATTATTTAATCCTGTGCACAGAGAGCTTTTTAATTAAAGGTATGTTCCAGGGCTGAATGGAACCATACCATAATCACCTGTTTACAATAAACAGAAAGTTCTTGGAATTAAGGGTTGTGTTAGGGCTCAACCACACTAAACAAAGCACAGTTTTTTACAGCTCACAATCTAAGGGAACACACTAGGATCAAATATTCTGCAACATCCCTGTCTTGTAAATGTTTTGAAATACAATCTTCCACTTTCCTAGGGCACCTGCTTATCTTCCAAGATACAGATCATTTATGTTGCACATTCCATTACATGATCAGTGTCCAGTGCAGTCATCTCTACCTCATTGTTGGGAACTCCTTCTGCCAAACTTCAGTCTAAGCCAAACAGTAACAACCATTAAAGAAACAAATGTCCATGAATTTGAAAGAAAAGAGTAGTTAATGGGAGCTCAACAAAAATGACATATAAAACAAAAAGGATATGGCTGTACCTAGGAATATTGGAGTAGAAAGTTTATTATGGATAGACGAGAGAACATAATCAGACACAGGGAAATCTGGGACAGTCTAGAGTTGACATGACCCTGAGCTATGTGAGACGGGAGGAGAGAAGGAAGTGGAGAGCCAGAACAAAGGTCCAGGAGGATAAATGATAAATGAAA
The DNA here is from genome assembly GCA_036365155.1 of Meriones psammophilus. Lineage (NCBI taxonomy): Eukaryota > Metazoa > Chordata > Mammalia > Rodentia > Muridae > Meriones > Meriones psammophilus. The sequence continues at coordinate 15,964 of JAEOAE010004206.1, read as the reverse complement.
AAGACCAGGTAACCAAAATGGAATGGAATACATTAGGAAGGACAGCTGGGAGGAGGGCAGCTCAACTCCTGAGCTAGAGAATTGTGATTTACACCCATACCTTGTAACAGGTAAGGACTGAGGGATGCTGGGAGAACCTGACAACCAAGTCTGCTTTGATTGTTAAGTAACAATCAAAGCAGATAAATCGTTAACCACCTTAATGATTTATCCCATCATTTGAGACATAATAGTAGAGAGGAATGAGAAGGTTGAAACGATTTCATTATAATCTCAAAAATTATTTTTAAAAGTTGAAAATGGCTTTATGGTCCAATATTCTTCAGGGAATTCAAGTATATATTAGAGCACTCAAAGTATTGCTCACATCTTTTCTCTCTCAGGTTGTGCATTTTCAAATGGGGTGAGGGGAAAGCATTCCTGTTAGGAACTACCACACCACTTTGTCCAGATCTTCTGTGTGTTTGAACTAGTGTAATTGTAAAAATTTGCTTTTGAAACAAGTTCAGCAACTAATCCATATTCTTGATTCTCTTTGTGTATAACTCCCAGCCGTAAGTATACACTTTTCACATTTACTGACCATCTAAAATTGATTACCATTATCATTGCCATCTTCCCTCCTCCCCCTCCTTTTCTGTGTTGTGAAAACACCAGCTTCAAAGTAGGTCAGTGAACTTAATTCTTACACAGGTCCCTCTTTATTTGTAATCACCCACCTCCAAACAAACAAACAAACAAACAAAACCCAGGGAGGTCAGTGGACACTCATTCACTGATCTCTTTTAACTCACACCAACCAGTCAGGGCCCACCTGAAGAGTTGCAGGATTATGTTCTAGGCATTGAGCAGTAGGGGCAGTATTCATTGTGCAAAGAAAGTCTCAGTTACATAACATGTGAAAGGTTGATCTACAGGAGACATTGCTTTAAACAAAAACAAATATCAAACCACTAGAGAAAAATGAATGAAATTCTTAATGACTGGGGATTATCACAGAATGTTAACTAATAAGAGACTAGAGCAGTGATGCATCAACAAAATAAAATTTAATAATACCAACAACTGACTTATTTATTTATTTATTATGTATACAGTATTCTGCATCTATGTACACTTGCATACCAGAAGAGAGCACCAGATCTCATTATAGATGCTTGTGAGCCATCATGTGGTTGGTGAGAATTGAGCTCATGACCTCTGGAGGAGCAGCCAGTGCTCTTAACCTCTTAGTTGAAAAAAACACATAGACATACTGACTTTGAAAAAGAACAGGCCATCCTGTGGTAGAGGGAAATCCATTAATAAGATACTGTTTGATGTTGCCCCTGTGTACAATGACATCTGCTTAGACCTGTAACCTGACAGACATAGATTTAGCCAATAGCTTGTGTCTCAAATTTGAACTGACAGAACTGTGTCAATGAGGAGTGTACATATGGGCACAGGACAGTCCCTTAATTCAAAATTCAACATTCTCTGTATCAAGTTACCTGAACTAAACTGTACACCCACCAATCTGGTCTGTTTTCACTCACAATCATAAATTAATAAATACACTTTGGGAAGTTACAAATTAAAAAAACTCACCCTGCCACATTTCTAGATAATCCTGGTGAGCAAACATGTGTATCCAGGGATCCTAATCTCTAACAGGCCTGGTAGCATACTACTTATCTGTGGAGTGTTTTAAAGTCTTCCTTCATCTACATTCTAACTGGGACCACTAGCTTCTCAGTAATAGGAAATCCTTTACATCATCATTTCTACTCTTCTATATCACAGCTTAATATTGGAATGCTGTCTGACACAGGACATACCATTTACAACCCCCACAAAATCCAAATGGATCTTTTAGAACTGAGAGAACCTACCTGACACCCCCAAAGGTCACCAGGAAGTAGGCCTAAAAAGGTCACCTAAGGTCACCAGACTAGTGTCTCTACCATAAGGTCACCAGGAATTGGGCCATGTCTCACGATTCCCTACCCAAGGAACAGCCTGAGGATAACCACAAGGATGGGAAGATATCTCATCTCAAAGTGGAGCATTTGTGCTGAGCAGCCTACCAACCTTGTAGTACAACATTGAATGACACAGAAAATACCTAACATTCCTAGAGATAGCTCTTTCAATGTTAGTTATGTTAGCTAGCCAATCATTTTCTAAAAATCTTGCCCTTGCTGAATGCCACCCAATTCTGTAACTGTTAAACTGGAACTTCCTGATCCTTCCTAAAATCATAATCAAAACCCTGCCGTGCAACTGCTCAGGGCTCTCCTCTCTGTTCCACTGTGCTGGTGATGATGGATAGACCCAGCTTAAGCACAAATAAAACTCTTCGCTCTTGCATATGTCGTCTGGCTCCTGATGATCTTTGGTGACCTTAAGATCTGGCCATAACATATGGGTTCTCATATTGGATCCCCAAGTCTCCCAATTACGCGGGGCACATGGAGCTGAACAACTGCTAGTAAGTGAGCACTCTGTCTGTGTCTGTCTGTGTCTTTCTCTGTGTCTTTCTCTAGTTTGTTTTTTTGGGACTCGAGGCAAAATGTGTAATCTTTGTCATCAGAAAGGTTACAGCTGATGCTCTGGACAGCTGTGGGCCACAGGGGGCCTGGGAGACTTTTCAGACTCCCCCCAAAGGAGCACATCTGTAAAGGGAGTTGAGCACCGAGTTTTCTGTTATCTCTGGACCTCAGAGTGGATGAATGTGCCCCTATCTTTAAAAGGTTGCAGAATACCCAGTTTTCTGTGATCTCTGGATCTTTGGACAAGGACAATGCAGGTAGCTCCTGCAGCAGAGATTCACTGATATCCTACTTTCACTTTTTCCACTGCAGGAGTGGTAGGATCTGCTGTCTGGCTCTGTGTATTTTTCTGCTGCACAAGCAATGGGATCTAGCTGTTTGTGTCTTGTTTAACTGTTTTGTCTCTCACTGCCATTTTTTTGTCTCTGAAACTGACTGAAGACATGGGACAGAATCCTTTTATCCTCTAGACTTTCCCATTTCAGGGAGGCTTGAGCCATGCTCCACAGGCTCCAGTTAGAGTGGCAAGGAGGTGCCAAGGGATTGATACAGTATGTGGAGCCCCAGGTTTGGCACCTCTGCCAATGTTCTCTGATCTCTGGTCTGGCAGAGTTTATCCACTCTGGCCTCGTGTCTGGCAGAGCTTGGCCACTGCTCTGGACTCTGATCTGGCTGAGATTTTCTGCTGCTGTGGTCTCTGGTCTGGCAGTTTGGCTGGTTCTTTGGCCTCTGTTCTGGTAGAGATCAACAGATATGTTGCTGCTCCATTCTCTGGTCTGGCTGAATGCAGGTCACCGTTCCAAACTCTGGTGTAGTTGGGTGAATCCTGGTTTCCAGGATTCTAATGGAGCAGAATAGAGGGCCCGTAGAGAGACAGGCCACTGTACTGAGTTTTGGTATTTTCTTCTTCTTCCATTCTCTTTGAGCACATTGTGCCCAGTACCTTTTTTTCTGTTCTTTTGTGTGTGTGTGTGTGTTTTACGGTCTCAGTGGGCTGGTGACCAAACAGCTGTGCTCCATGGTGACTTTGCCTGCCCCATGCTCCCAGTGCTACAAACTGGGGCACCTCTGGTCGGCAGTAGGAGCACACATTTCCATATGGTTGGCTGCAGATGCTCAGTTGCAGAGGGGTCTGTGTGCAGAAAATCCTGCTGGGCTGGAACTCATTGCCTCCTGCTTCCTCTCTGAGGAAAGTTGGTGACCTGAGCTTAGCTCTGGCTTGGAACAATGATTGCCAAATATGCTCTTAGCTGAAATGTATTGTGGTTATTACTAGTATTATTTGGTTAGGGTCCCCTGTAGCCCAGCCTGGCCTGAAACTAAACAGCTATAAGATGACCATGGGGGGGGGGAGCCAAGATGGCGGCGCCGGGAAAACAGCGCGTCTGAGCAGCAAGACAGCACTTTCCGGACAGAGACCAGGAGACTGAACTCGGGGCCCTGAAACTACATCGATCGTGTTTCCCAGGTGAGGGGAGGCTCCCACGGCATGGGAATCAGTCGGGTCCACTCACGGCTACCCAGCCAGAACCCGGAAGAAATCCCGGGTAACACGGGCTTTGGGTCTCCGGGCTGGAGCCGCAAGCGGGCGGGTCCCAGCCACTTTCCCAGGCTGATCCGTGGGCACAAGGGTACCTGAGACTGGGAGTCCCAGTCGTGGGGGAACCCCACGGGGAAGCAGGGTTGCGGGTCTGATCGCAGGTCACCCAGTCTTTCCCCGGAAGGTCTCTGCCGCCATCACAGCCGAGCTCCTGCCGCTCGCAGAGAGCTTTGCGCTCAAATCTGTCTAAACAATTGTCAAGCTATATTTTAGGTAATTGGACTGGAGAATTTGATACTACGATGGACCAGCTGAGAGTGGCCATTGTCATGGTAAATTCTACCAGAGTGGACGCAGGACTAGCCACAGGATTATCATCATGGATTGCTGGGCGGGCATGGGAGCGTTAGAAGGCCTTCTGGTGTTGGTTTCCTTGGTTTGCCTGTGGTATATATGCAAGATTAGAGTCTCACAACAGTGTGATGCAGCCATGATCATTCAGGCCTTTATAGCCATTGAAGCAGTACATTCTCCCCAAGCATGGTTGGATACCATAAAAAGCCAAAATATTATGCTCAGGATGCGAGGCGAAGCACTGCACTCAGGGTCAGCCGCCTTGGACCCAGAGAAGAGCATGTCTGATTGCATGCGGGTTGATGCCCTAGGTCCCGCCTCTGAGAAAAAGGTATCGGATGGGTCTGATGCTCTTTGGGTGGATGACACCTAAATGAACATCAGTACAAAGTCCCAATTTATTTCTAATATCAGAGATCAGACCTCTACTCTTGCCTGATGCATCCAAAACAAAAAGGGGGGACTGTAGAGAGCTGCGTAATGCTGCTCCTGAAAGATGGAGCTGGTTTCTGCCTTCCACCTTCCCGATGGTGAGTGCTCTCTGTCACAAACAACTCCACATTTGGCTAAGGCTTAGGATCTGGCTTGCTTCCATGTATGTGGACCTATCTGCATTGCCCACGTGGCATACTGAGGTTGGCTGCCCAGAGGCTATTTAAAGTGGGCTGGCTTTCCCCAGGGTCAGATGATTGTTCAAGGTTCCTGAATAAACTGCATTGGAAAAAAAAAAAAAAAAAAAAAAAGAATAGCATAAAAATAATTACAAACCTAAAGGACTAGTAAAACTATGATTTATTTGAACTATTTTTCTAAAAGAATATTTTAAAAGAGCATAAAATGAGTAAAATAGTGTATAGAAGCTAAAATAAAAGTGATTCTGTTAGATGTATGTTATATATCCACTTGAATAAAAATGAACAACTTTAAAAAAATAAAAATACAAAAAAGAAATTTTAATGTGTCCTGGAAGTTTGTTTGTTTGTTTGTTTGTTTGTTGGCTGCTTTTTATTTTCTGTTTTTGAAATAGTTTTTTTTTTTTTTTTCTGTGTAGCTGTGGCTTGACTTAGACTTGCTTGTTAGAACAATGTGATCTCAAAATCACACAGATCTGCCTGCTTCTGCCTCCACAAATGCTGGGATTAAAGGAATGTACCAGCACACCTGGCTGTGTCCAGGAGGTTTTAAAGAAAAGCAACAGTGTAAAAAGAGCACGGCTTTAAGTGTACTGATGATCATTAAAATCTCACAATTCCACGTACCTCAATGTCAGGTATCCGATTTGTGTTTGCAAGGCACTCCCCTAAGATAGAAGAAAATAAAATAATGTTGTAACAGAAAATACCATTGAAATCATATAGACATTACAGCTACTGAGTTAAACTGCCAATCTGTTTAGTCTCATTCTATCTAGTCAGATATTGTAAGAGGTATACACATTGAATAGGCGATCAGTATGTTTCAAAACCTTCTAATGAGCAGATATTTCATAGTACAACCAGTGTTACACATATTCATGTAGTAACACTGTAAAGTTTAGTGAAAGGAGCAGCTTATGAGAGTCAAGAATATAATTGTGGAGAAACCTTAATCCCTATATGACATGTCTATGATCAACAAAAAAAAATTGTGTTCATTAAATGTGGGAATCTTTTATTATTCTTGTAATTTAAATTGGTATATCATATGTCACAACGTTTATAACACACATGAGCTTAGAGATATTGAAAGAAGCACTGTACCTGTGTTTCTCCAAGAATAATTAATTTTGTAGGAGTCCCCACTTTGAGTAGATTATCTGAATGTGATAAAAGGTAACAGTTAATTGGTTTTGCAACTTCACTGAGAATTCATCAGCAAAATCATACTGCTGAAAATACCTATGAATACTAGAAATTTGGAACTTCTTCTGCTTGTCCTGGCTCACTTTGTAAATGAAGTGTCATTCATACCGTACAAAAATTTGGGAATGGGATTGCTTTGGTAAAACTCTGAATTCTTACAATACTCTTCATATATTATCTGATAGAAAAATGATGCTATAAAAGTGAACCACATAATAAATGCTCTTACCATCACAGAGATCTTCAAAAATACCCATAATGAAGGGGAATGCCATGAATGTAAATAAAATGATACAAGTTTAAGATTTGATTCTTCTTTATCATTAGACCAAATTATAAAATTGATTCATATAGAAAAATATATTTATTAGTGTAATCAAATGACTGTGGTCAATATTTCACATGTGCCAATTATCTTTGCAGGCATGAAAACAGTCGTACTAGAGAGAAACCTTTTAAACGCACTCTATGTGGTAAATCCTTCCACCATACCACTGTTCTCATAAGCCATGAAAGAACACACACTGGAGAGAAACCTTATGAATGTAATGAGTGTGGTAAAGCCTTTGCACGCAACAATAATCTCATAAGCCATAAAAGAACACATACTGGAAAGAAACCTTATGAATATACCCAATATGATAAAGCCTTTGCACAGCTATCTCTGGAGACATTAAAAAACGCACAGTGGAGAGAAGCCTGGTGAGGATAATTAGTGTGATAAAACCTTTGCATATAACAGTCATCTCCTAAGACAACAACACATTCTGGAGGGAAACCATATGAATACAACTCTGTGGCAAAGCCTTTGTACATAATATCTCCTAATACATAAAAGATAACATACTGGAAAGAAGCTATCTGACTTTAACCAATGTGAAAAAACTTTTGCACTTCAGAATCATCCTCACACTCATGAAAGAAATCCTAATGGACAGTGCTTTTAACATGGTGAAACCATTCCATATTTGTATAATCTTCATCATCATGAAAGGATTCATACTGGAGAGAACGTATGAATGTGTTAAAATGGTGAAGCCTCGCACAAATCTAGAGTCATCATCATCATCATAAAAGTATCCTTACTGGAGAGGAATTCTTTGACTATAAGCAATATGGAAAGGCCTTTGTGTTCTTTGGTCTACTGAGATCCAACAGAACTGAAAAACTAGCTCAATGGAAATGACTTCCAATTTGTGAAGGGGAAGGGGAAAGGGAATAGGGGCAATAGGAATAGAGGGTAGTAATGGGGGAGAGAAGGGAGGGGGATTATGATTCGAATGTAAAGTAAATAAACTTATTTTTTAAAAGAATACAATGAATGGTAAATATCAATTACATGCAAAAGTATTATAAAATGTGTTTAGGGAAGACTTATTGATAAACCTGATTCTCAACATTTACTGTTTTCAATTGCCTCACTTTAGACAAGAAAAGTTCAGTCCAGTGGATGAATATGTAGGGAATGGTGAACTAACACCAGCCAGGAAGTTCTCTGAGAGTAATATAACAGTGGTAGCCTGTAGAAGTTTCTCCTCTTTTTAAATAGAGGATGATTAGGATCTGTGCTCTTGTTCATATGATAGGAATGTGCTATTTAATGCAAATCAAGCATTCTTGAAGTACCTACTTTTGAACGATTATATACACCTATCCATGGAGCATCCCAATCATTTCCCAAGGGGTATATAGCCTCTGTTTTCTGGAATTCAATTTGAACTTATTTCCTGAGGTGGTTCCTCTAGACAGAAGGAGAACCAAGTTCTTTGAAATGCTTGTGATCAAATGTTTCAGACTTCATAGCATTTCATATTTCACATGTTTCTGGATGTGAGATGGTCAATTAAACATTGTCTTGTGAGTGGGACTCTGCAAAATGAGTTATACTTAGTGTTAATTTCACAGTAAGATTACAGGCAAGCTTCAGGGTATGGAGTCTTCTGACGTGAGCTGAGTGGTCTATGGAGAAGTAATAAGATCAGAAATATTATTTCCTTGTTTTAATAGCTGAGTAGTATTGTGATAAGACATGGGTGGATGGCAGAGGAGGGAAACTCACCTTTTGAGTGGACTAGGGGAAGAGGATAGAGGGAAGAGGAAGGATGGGACCAGTAGGAGTTGAGGGAGGGGCCTTCAGCCAGGATATATAATGAATAAATTGTGAAAAAAATTAAAAAAGAAAGAAGAATTAGAAGAACAAAACCAGTGAGCAAAAATTTGAGTTCAGTCTGGGTAACTGCCCTTGCTCAAAAAAAAAAAAAGATATAAAGAAAGAAAATATTTAGCATCTTACTACATTTACTACAGTCTTCCTTCTTGATTAGCTTCCCTAGGTCTACAAATTTTAGTATGATCATCCTATATTATAGGTCTAATATCCACTTATATGTGAGTATGTACCATGTGTGTCTTTCTGCTTCTGAGATACCTCACTCAAGATGATCATTTCTAGATCCCACCATTTGCCACCAAATTTTATGATTTCTTTGTTTTTAATTGCTGAGTAGTATTCCATTGTGTAAATGTACCGCAATTTCTGTATCCATTCCTCAACTGAGGGACATCTGGGTTGTTTCTGGCTTCTGGCTATTACAAGTAAAGGTGCTATGAACATGGTTGAGCAAATATCCTAGTTGTATACTTGAGCATTTTTGGATATATGCCTAGGAGTGGTATAGCTGGATCTTGATGTAGCACTATTCCTAATTGTCTGAGAAAATAACAGGAGCCTATCAGAGGTCCTCTGAAAGACTCTACCCAGCAGGGTATCAAAACATATGCTGAGATTCAGAGCCAAACATTTTGCAGAGTGCAGGGAATGTTATAACAGAAAGGGGAGATAGAAATATCTGGAGGGAACAGGAGCTCCACCAGGAGAACAACAGAATCAAAAGGTCTGGGCACAGGGGTCTTTTCTGAGACTGATACTCCAAACAAGGACCATGAATGGAGATAAATTAGAACCCCTGCACAGAAATAGTCGAAGACAGCTCTGTATCCAAGAGGGTACCCCAATAATAGGACTAGGGACCATCTCTGACATGAACTCATGGGCTAGTTCTTGGATCAGCTCCACCTGAGCAGAGAACAATCCTGCCAGTTCACAGAGAAAGACAAAGAACCCAGTCCTGATGAGACCGGATTGACTATAGTCAGATGGAAGGGGAGGAAGTCCTCCCATATCATTGGACTGGGGGACAGACATAGGAGAACAAGAGGGAGGAGGGTGAGATTGAGAGGGGATGCTGGAGGAGCTAGATCTGGGATACAAAGTGAATAAACTGTAATTAATAAAATAAAATAAAAAAGAAAAGAAAAATTTAAAAAATATTTAATAAAAAAGGAGAATCAAAGATGGTGGTACCAAGAGGACAGTATCTGCAGAGCAGTACAGCAGTGACTACACAGCAAGCAATAGACCAATATCTGGGCCCTCAAACAACAGCAATTGTGTTTCCAAGTTAGGAACAAATTCCATGGAGTGGGAAGTAATTGGGTCCATTCTCAGGTTACCCAGGTAAACCATGGAAGAATTCCCGGTTCCATGCAGGCAATAGGTCACCAGGTCAGAGCCACATGACTGTGTGTTCTGGTCACCATCCCAGACTTTACTGTGGGCCCCACAACACCAGAGATTGGGTTGTCCAGGCTAGAGAAAACCCCATGGAGTAAGAAGCAATCAGGACTGACCTCAGGTCACCCAGAAAATCCCTGAAAAAGGTCTGGGCTCTACAAGGTACTCAGCCCAGAGAGCTACTTCTATTCCCAAATCACTGTCCCACACAGAACTGTGGGCACCAAATCACAAGGGACCAGGTTTCCCTGTTGGGAGGAAACCCCAAGGTGAAGGAAACATCAAGTCCAACCTCATTGCAACCAATGGAATTCCACCACACTCCCCCAAAAGGTTCTCAGGAAAAGTTTTTGGGTTCCTTCAGATGCCCAGTCACCAGCATAGAGCCACTTACCTGTTCCTGCATGCTCTACTCAACATCCTAGACTGAACTGTGGACCCCAAAACAGGACAGACTGGGTCACCCTGTTGGGAGGTAACCATAGGGTGGGGAAAACATCAGTTCCAAACTCAGGACAGCAGTTCAGGAAATGTTTCTGGGATCCCACAGGCTCCAGGATCTAGCGTCCTGCTGCATGCATGACTGCTGCACTTACCTGCTGCTGATTTCTGCTTGGGTACTGAGGCACAGAGCTCCAACCTCAGATCTACAGAAACCTGGGATCCACAGATCAACACTAGACAAAACAGTCCCAGCATGATTCTTAAATCCCTAGCAGGGTGGCAGTTCTACCCTAGCCTCGCCCTAACAACAGAGGAAACACTCTGTCTGTACACCCTCAGGGACACAGAGCTAAAGTCAGTTTCACTGTTATCTGCAGTCTGTGGCCTGGAACACAAAATGAGGACCTGAAACCATTCAAGAAAAAGACTGGCAGGCATGAAGGTGCAGACTTTTAATTGGAGGACAAGAAGCTGAGGGAGGATGAGTTCCAGACCAACCTAGGCTTCATGTTTCCAAATTCTTGTCCCATCAAAACCTAGAGAACTGGACTGAAGAGATGGCTCAGTAGTTAAGACACATGCTGCTCTTGCAGAGGACTGAGTTACGCTCCCAGAACATGTATCAGGTGGCTCACATGACCTCTACCTCTTGGGTATCTTTTACCCTCTGCTGGCCTTTGCCAGGCATGTATACCCACATGCACACAGATAAATAAAAGAAATCTACTTAAAAACTGAGAATAACAGACAGAGAGATGGTCAGGTGGACACAGCATGATCTTGTCCTGCACTGGAGACTACTACTGTGCCTAAGATCCCTCACTGTGCCTGCCAAGCTGCTGTGCCATCGACCTGCTGCAGTTCCTGCTAACCCTACTGCCAAGTCCATCAAATCTTCTGCCACTTTCTCTGTTCATCTCTGCACAGTAGTTCACTGTTTGTTTTGTTTTGTTTTGTTTCTTTCTTGAGGTGGGATCTCATATACCCTGGCTGCCCATAATCCTGGTCTGTAGCTGAGGGTGACCACGAGCCTGAATAGTCTTTTGAGCTTTTGATCTTAGCCATTCTGATGGGTGTAAGGTGAAATCTCAGGGTCATTTTGATTTGCATCTCTCTGATAACTAAGGGCATTGAGCATTTTTAAGTGTTTCTCTGAGATATTCCTCTACTGAAAATTCTATGTGTAGCTCTGTCCCCATTTTTGATTGGATTACTTTTTATTTAAAACATAGTTTTTGAACAATTTTTGAAACATGTTTCTTTGGAAGAAATAACAGATTTTCACAACAATATGTGTGTGTAATAGATATATGACAAAGATGATAGATAGACAGATGATCAATGTGAGATAGATGGCTAGATAACTGTAATAATATGTGTGCAACAATAGGAGGGATACTTGTATAAAACATCGTGATAGGCTAGGGTCAAATAGAAGGGGAGTAGGACCTTGCCTATCAGTGGGTGGACTAGGGGAGAGGCTTAGTCACAGAAGAGGAAGGAGGATCTGAGCAGATGGAGATGATGGAGGGGGCAGAGTCACAGTACAATTTGAATAAATTGTAATAAATGATAATAATAGACAGTAATGTAAAAAAAGCATTGTGAAATTTATATTCATCTCCAAAGATTATGAATTCCTAATTCTTTTAAACTGTTAAAATCCATGTGAAAAAGGCAGCATTCAAAATCATTAAGACTGTGAACCTTAGAGTATAACACATGAAAAATCACAGCAGATTTTAAAGATGAATGCACTGTACTGAGATATAGTCAGAAAGTTTCATGCACACAGAAGTCAGAAAGTTTTGAAGAGTGGAGAGGACTACTCATGCTTATTAGTATATAGTAAATTTTATATATTAATCCTAGAGACACAAAGAATTTTGACTGAAGAGATACTCTGTCAATTTCATAATAAAATATGCCATATACATTGGAAATATAATAATCATGGACAAATTATTCAAAATTAGAATGCCTGTCTTTAAAATCATTGTATTTTTGTAACAGTAAAAATGTTTAGCTCTTGCAAAGTGTTTAATTTCATTAATACATGTCATTATACAGTTCTAAATAAGATAATGAAATTCCACCAGACTGTAAAGTTCCTCATTAATATATTCTACTGAATAATAGTGATATTAAAATTATGACATTTGGTTATGAGTCTCAGCATCTGCTTTGATCCACTGCTACATAGAGTCTTTCCAAGGCCCTATCTTATGGGCTCCTGTCCTGTTTCTTGTTTTCTCCTATTTCCAATGTCCATCCCATTGTCTTGCTAAGTGAGGACTGATCATCTTAATCCAGAACCTCTACTTATTTAGCTTCTTTAGGTATACAGATTTTAGTATGTTTATCCTATCTTACAGCTCTAGTACCCACTTATAAGTGAGTATATACTGTGTGTCTTTCTGCTGCTGGGATACCTCACTCACTCTTTTCTTTTCTATATTCCACCATTTGCAAATTTCATGATTGCCTTGTTTTTAATTGCTGATTAGTATTCCATTGTGTACATGTACCACAGTTTCTGTATCCATTCATTCTATGAGGGACATCGGGGCCATAACCAAACTTTGGGCAGAGTGTAGGGAATCATATGAAAGAAGGGGGAGTTAGTAAGACCTAGAGAGGAGTGCTACTAGGACAAAATATATCTCAGTACAGGGGTCTTTTCAGAAACTTAATTCTCCATCCAAGGACCATGCATAACCTAGAACCCCTGCTCAGACATAGACCATGGCAGCTCAGCATCCAAGTGGTAAGGGGAAGAGGGACTGTGTCTGACATGAACTCAGTGACAGACTCTTTGACCTCCCCCCAACATTGCTAGGCCACAGAGGAGGACTTGCAGCCAGTCCTGGTGAGACCTGATAAGCTAGGGTCAGAGGGAAGGGGAAAAAACCTCCCCAATCAGTGGACTCAGAGGGGAGCAGGGAGGAGATGAGGGAGGGAGGGTGGGGTTGGGAGGGAATGAGAGAGGGGACTACAGCTGGGATACAAAGTAAACAACATGTAATTAATATAAATAATAAAAATTATAAAAAAATGACATTTGAATATTGGAAACAAAAACACATCAGACGGAAATCTGTGTAATGGCATGTCATAACTAAACCCATTACTATTTAAAAGGACATGAATAGGTATGATGAAAGTAATCAGGCCTTCCTAATAATTGAAACTAGTTAGGTCCCAGAAGTGCAAATTTCCAAAAATGCCAATCCTAGACCTGCTAAACATGCATTATCAAAGGAATTGCGGTGATTAGAACCAAATAAGCAACAAAAAACCCAAACATATAAAATACAGCATTCAGCAAAAATTTGTGAAATACTTCTTGTCCATCAAAGTAACCCTTCTCCTTGCTCCAACAAAAGGGACCTGAGGATCTCTATTGACCTGTGGCTCCTATCAGGATACCAACACACATGGTAGCCTCCAGGTTACCTGAAGGGGAAGTAAATGTACTTGTTACACATCTCAAAACACACATCTAGATTCCTGTCTCTTCCCAAGCATCCTAATCTCTCTTTGCACTATTCTAATCTTCTAAATATTCTAGAAATATTCTGTCTTTTTCCACTAATTAACCTATTAAATTTATATCTTCACCATATGTCCCTCCCTTCTCTTCTCACAGTCCCCAAATCATTCTTCCCTCTCCCATTCTTTCTTTCTCTTCTGAGAGACACCCTAAATGTACCAATCCATGCTGACACATCACATCAGGCAGGACTAAGAGCATCCTGTTTCACTAAGGACAGGCAAGACAGCACCACTAGGGGAAACAAAACTAATGGCAAGCAAGAGTCAAAGAAAGCTCTCAGTCCAATCGTTAGGGGACCCACATGTTGAGTAACCTGCACATTTGCTACATATACATGTAGAGGGATCTAGGTTCAGCTTGTGCATTTATGAAAGCACAGTTTGTCTCTGTGTAAGCTATCTCTACTTTTCTCCTAATAGTCTCCATTCTCTTCTAGGCAGTCTTGGTCATATCAAGTCTGCTTCTTTTACTCTCTGCTCTTAACTCTTTCAGGTGCCTCTGAACATTTTCCCTCTCTGACCCATAATAAAAACATTCCCTCTAAAAACGAAGTGGCTACTATTTTGCTTGTCTCTTTGCTGTCCCCGATCATACAGTTTGAATATTTAAAGTACATATTTTATTAAGTGAATATTACTATGCCTAAATCATGTTACACCATTCAAGGAATATGTACTGAGAAGCCACAGTTTTTACTTGGGTAGGATTAAAGATACCTGTGAATAGAAGAGTCAAAGAGAGGCATCGGCAATGGTTGTCATCAAACACACCAGGCAGTAATGTAAAGGTATTTTATAAAATATTGTCAACTCAGTTTTATGATGAACTTGAAATTAAATGAGTATGACTGGAAAGTCATTCCTATCTAGCTGAATCCATGTTAAAATACTGACAAATAAATGTTTAAAACCGTAATGTTGTTGTACTTTGGGTTGAAATCTGACCAGTTTTCAACAAATCTTTGTTGGCATAGTGGGGAAAATAACTAGATGAAACAGAAAATAATCTCTCATAACTTAGGCTGATAGTTTTGAAGAAACACATATCATTTTCTTGTATAGCTCAGAGCATACCTCTCTGACATGATAACTTTGTTTGGGGTAATGGTATTGACTATTTCTCACAGGAGTGGTTGTCATGAAGCAACTGTTAAGAATTAGTTCATTTGTTCTAGAGAAATCAAGACCAAAAACTTCCAGAAACTACTAGTCTATCAAGAAAATAATAATAGTAATTTTAAAATACCTTCAAAGTGGAGCCTGGAATAGAGAAACTCTCATTGAGCATGAAATTATACTTTTCTTTGCTGGTGCTAACTAAAATGGCTACAGCAGTCTGTATACAAACCACTGACGTGTAAACATTCTGTAGTAGTCAGGAGAAACCACTGTGATGTCAACATCCCAAGGCTCAGGCCATAACTGACAAAGTGACACATGCATTTCATTTCCTTCAAACTTTTGACTTTAAATCACTCTTTTTGATCACTTTTTGAAACACATGTTTTTGAAGAAATAACATTTTCACAACCGTGTGTGTGTGTGTCCCTGTGTGTGTATAATAAATATATGATATAGATGATAAACAGATGATAGATGTTAGAGAGAAGGTTAGATAACTGTAATAATATGTTTGCAACAATAGAGGAATACTTGTATAAAACATCATGATAGGCTAGGGTCAAATAGAAAGGGAGTAGGACCTTTTTCTATCAGTAGGCTAGGGAGGGGCTTAGGAGCAGAAGAGGGAAGGAGGGTGTGATTGGATGGATATGAGGGAGGGGGACACAGACACAGTACAATTTGAATAAATTGTAATAAATGCTAATAATAAAAAAAAGCAGTAATGTAAAAAAGAATCAATGAAATTTGTATTCATCAATCCAAAGATTATGAATACCTAATAACTTGAATAGAAGGACAAACCTCTTATCACAAGTAAAACAATGAACAGGTCATACAACTTTATCTAAGAGAGAAAAAAAGGAGACTAGGCCACCAGTCTGCAATCAATGGGATTAACCTGTTTTTCAGTAAAGCCCCATTTTCCCAAGGTGTTACCTGATTAGTACTTGTAGCTGAAAAGTAATGATAAGGCTTTGAAAGTCTTTAGCAGTGATTC
>JAEOAE010001338.1:0-32885 GCA_036365155.1 Meriones psammophilus | reverse complement strand
ATGCCTGTGACACGAGCCCTGATATTGCTGCTGCTGTCAGCAGAAGAAATGATGCCACCTCTTCTGCAGCAAAGGAAGACAAAGACAGGTCTCGCTGCCGCCAGCGCCTTCTCACACAGCTCTGCGTAGCATGCGCTGCTGCTGCTCGACCCTGAACTCTGTGTACACGTGCTGCAGGGAAAGAAGTTGGAAACGACTTCTGCTGCTGCGATCGTCGTCCAGTCAGGACTTCCTGCTGCTGCTCGCATGATGCTACTACTCCTTTTGCTGCCGCCGCTGGGCCCTTTGCTGCTGCTGCTGCTGCTGGTCCCGTTGCTGCTGCTGCTGCTATGGACATGGGGTCGTTCCGTATGCAGCGAGAAGAGGCTGCTTGGTTCGATGCGTTGCTGCGCAGCAGCTGTTGCTATTGCTGGGCGGCAGCAGCAGCAGAAAGTGCCAGCATGACCTGCTGCGCACTGCTCTGCTGCCAGTGTTTCTGCTGCATGCAGAAAGATATAAACCCCTCGAGGATCTGTGATGTTACAGGGCTCTATCATGCCGCCTGCTGCAGACGAATTGATTGCCAGAGTGCTGCTGTCTGTCCATCCAGCAGCAACGCAGGAATCTCTGTGGCTGCTCACCCAAGACGCTGCTGTTAAAGAAGAAGCAGCCACCGAGGAACATAACGCCACGCCTGCTGCTGCCTCTGCAGTCTACAGACCCGCGTGTCTCCCCACAGCTCTTCTCTGTATACAGGTAGTGAGGACACATCACAGATGCAGTCTCCCTTGACTCCCCCTGCTGCTGCTGCTGCTGCTGCTGCCGCCTGCTGCTGCTGCTGCGACCACCTGCTGCTGCTGCTGCTGCACTGCCATCTGCTGCTGCTACTGCTGTTGAAGGTGCTGCTGCTGCTGTGGGCCTGCGACAGTTGCAACAACAGCTGCTTCAGCGTTCTCCCGGGGGATGCCACAGCAGCAGTAGCCTCCAGCAGACAAAGAATAGAAGAGACAACTTTATGCAGCAGCAGCAACGCTCCCGGACGTGCATGCTCGTGCTGCGCTGCCTCTGGGATGCTGCCAGGGAGTTCGCTCCTGCCGCTGCACTGCTCAGGCAAGCAGTAGCAAACAACAGCAGCAAGGACAACAGCAGCAACAACTAAACAGCAGTAGCAATAGCAGCAGTAGACATGGTGTGTATCATGACTCGCATGACACTCAGACGCAATATTTTGATGAGAAAAGGATCTGCTCTCTCAGAGCAGCACCAAAAGCGTACGCATGACCTCAGGAATTGCAGCCCGGCAGGCTTTCAGCAGACGAGGCTGCAACAAGAAACACTGCCCCGGTGTTTCTACGTCGATGAGGACAGCAGCTGCAGAAGGCGGCGACACAGCAGCGAGAACAATACCGCGGTATGCAGAGACAACACTAAAGACAGTGATCTTTTCAGGACGCAACTGCAGCAGAAGCAACAAACAGCAGCAGCGGAAGCAACAACAGCAGCAGAAGCGACGACAGCAGCAATAGAAGAAGGTCTCAACAGCAGCGCGATCGACTGCGCGCTGCTGAGAAGTCGACTTTACTCACCCGAAAGGAGGGGACATTTGCAGCAGCAGAAGCAGCAGTAACAGCAACGACAGGCGCTCCAGCACTATGAAGAAGATGTGGAAGAGAAGCGGCGGGGGATGTGATTGAACCGAGAGCACCTGAGGCAAGGCCAGCAACTGCTGCAGTGGATACGGAGTCTATACGGTGTGCTGCTGCTGTCTTCAGCGCCTCGAAGCACCTCCCAGGATGTTTCCTCGAACTGCTGCACTAGCAGCAGGCCTCCAAACAGCAGCCTCAGCAGCACCACAAGTGCCATTGGCGGCAGCAGCGGCAACAAGCACGGCCAACAGGAGAAAGACAAGAGCAGCGGCACTGGTGGAGTGAGCAGCAGTTCCAGACGTTCATGACAGAGCATTTGCTTGAGTTCGAGGAGATTCTGCTGCACTGCCTTGTCGTGCCTTCAGCGCTGCTGCTGGGGCGAGTTCTCCTGATAACTGCTGCGTTGCACCTTCTGCTGCTGTTTGCTGGCAGCAGCTCGCTCCTCAGCACGTCCTCCAGGCGCTGGCTGTCTCGTGTGACGCTGCACACCTGAAGACGCTGCTGCATCTTTTCATTCGTCCACGGCTACCGCCATCTGCAGTCGTTTGCTTTACACTTTGGCAGCACTCCCGCTGCTGAGGCAGCTCGGTCAGCAACAACGTGCCGCAGGGGAAGAGAATTTGCTGCTGTTTCCCAGGCTGCTGCAGCAGCAGCACTTCTCTCCGCTCTCAGTTGCTGCTTTGATAGCTGCTGCTGTTTCTTCACAGAGCAGTATGCGGCAGCAGACTTCTTTCGTTCCGTCTCGATCTCTTCTGTGGGTGAAGACCACTCTACCTCGCTCTATCTGCAGCTAATCGGCAGCTGTTAGGCAATCATGCAGCACGCCTCTTTGATGGCCTTGGGCAGTGCATGCGCGCTTTCTCTTTCAAATGGCTTCGCAGCAACAGCAGCACCCCACTACAGCAGCAGCAGCAGCACGTGAGCAGCAGCTGCGTGTGGGGATGATAGCTGGCTGGCATGCGTAAGAAGCCATTCTCCACTATTCTTCGAAGCTGCATGCTTAAATATACTGGCGTTGAAGCTGCTTGTCGAGTCCTTCCAGCCTCCACGCTTCTCGCATATACTCCTATCTCCTTGAGCAGCTGGGGTGTCTGCTGCAGCGGTTTCGGGCCCTCTACAGCAGCAGCAGCAGCACGAAGAGAGCAGCACCGCAGTGCAGCAGAGGCAATGTGGAGCTGCGTGTTGCACTGCTGCAGTGCTCAGCCGAGTTGTCGAGAAGGGCCTCCGCAGCAGCAAATACTCACCCAAGCTCTGCCTTTGCATTTTTGCTGCGCATGCACTCCGTCCTTCCCTACGTGGAGAACGCGCTGCCAGAGCCAGGGCGGAGAGAAGAGATGCAGCTGCAGCAGCAGGTCACCACCAGGCAGCAGCAAACCGTTCACACTGAATGCCTCGAGGTCCGGAGACGAGACAGACCCCCCCACGTGATCCTGCTGCTGCTGCTGCCCGCTCTTTCTGGTGCCTCTTCCAGCTCTTCTGTCCACGCAGGAAGAGCAGCAGCAGGTCTTTGTTGCTCGACTCACAGCAGCAGCTGCTGCCGCCACGATTTTTCGCAGCTCAGCGTCTGCTCCAAGGCGGACGCCCAGCAGCAGACACCGCGGCAGCAGATACCGCGCAGCAGACACCGCAGCAGGTCGTTCAAGGTCTTTCCTCTGAAAACAGCGAGCGCTGAACACCGACTACTGTCGCAGCGATGCATCCTCATTCAACGCGAACAGCAGCAGCAGCACCAGCAGCACCACCAGCAAACAGCAGCGTCAGCAAAGAGCACCACCAATAGCCGTCGCTGAAGCCTGTCTGCAGCACGGACAACCGCAGCAGACTCAGCCAAGTGACGATATATGTTTCTCTGCTTTGTCTCAGACTGTTGCAGGTGCAGCGGCTGTGGCCAGTCGAACTTCTGTGCATGCGATTGTTAGCAACGGCTGCGTTTCTGAGTGATCGCCAGCCATATCTGACAAGACTGGCTGCTGATTCAGCCCTCCGGCAGCTGCTGCTACCTCTGCTGCTGCTGTACATCGAATGCGAGACGCGCTGCTGCTTTTCCAGCCAACAAGCAGCCGCAACACTGCGAAACTCTGCAGCAGTGCTGGAAAAGCACGAAGTAGCAGAAAAAAGCAGCAGAAAACTTTGTAGCAGCAGACACCGCGACACCAGCAGCAGCAGATCATCCTGCACTACATCGCAAGGCAACAGAGCCGGCCGTCAATTCAACGCAGCAACTGTCAAGTACACCATGGTGCAACAATTCCTCTCTGCGGTAACAACTTTTTTAGAACGTGCCGATGCTCTACAGACGCTTGTCGTGTGGGACTCTCCTCAATCAAATGCAAAAGAAAGAACTCTTTTCATCCAGCAGCTGCATCGATCTCTGTCCCCCCTTCGCATGTGATGATGATGACATATTTCGTGCTGCGATCTGCGGGTCGTGTGTGTTGCTGACGTGAAGAGGATGTGGGAGGCGCTGAAGGAGGTCAGTAGGCGGCTTCAATATGCAGCGGCGTCAAAGTGTTTGTTCCCTCTGTCGTGCAGCGCAAGGGTGGTGCTGCACAGGCGGCGAAGACGAGAGGAGCGCCAGCCTCGCTGGAGCCTCGCTGACTTCAGTGGTGGGCTATTGAAAAGTTGATCACAACGGAAGCTTCTTTTCAAGCCAAAAACATCCTTCTTTGCAGTAGCGATCAGTTGCGTTACGTTTAATCATATGACGGTTCATTGTGATCCTGTCGCCCTGCGTGGCGTACATGTCTGACGTGCTGTTGCTGCTGCGTCAGTGTCACGGCTGAAGTGCTAGCAACAAGAGAACAGCAATCCTCCTTTGCGTTTTCTCTCTTCTTTTCCTTTCTCTTCAATTTTCTCTTCTTCTTCCTTTGATCTTTTCTATAGATACAAAGAAAGTCTTTGTTTCTTTCAGGCGGCTGTGGTGTTCGCGGGAGAAGGAGATGTTGTTCGCTTGGGTTGCTGCTGCCGTTGGCTGTCTGCTGCAGGTGGAAGAGACGTGCTGCGGCGTTGCCTGCAGAGTACACGTTCGACTATTCAGCAGAGCCAAAGGCACTGCCGCTGATTTGCTGCGAGCTGCTGCATGCTGCCTCTCTTCGGGCGGCAGCAGCAACAGCATAGCAGCAGCAGCAGCAGCAACATGCTGCGATGACAGAGGTGCACCTCTCACAGACTGGGGGTGACCCACAAAGAAACGATCTGCTGCTGCTGCTGGTACGTCGCATGTGACGACCCGGGAGAGAGTTGCTGATCCTGCGGCAGCCGTCAGAGCGTCCACGCTGCTGCTGCTGCCTGGCGCGTCTCCACCAGCCGCAGGGTCTCAAAAAGACAGCAGCAAGAACGCAGCAGCAGCAGCAAGAAGGGAAGCAGGATGCCACAGCAGCAGCCAGTCAGAGCAAGAAAAGAGTAATCTCGAGGCTCGAGGAAGGCAGAGAGAAAGAAGAAGACCTCAAGCAGAGCTGCTCCTCGTGGCGTATCCCTCAGGAAGGCGATCTCTGCTGCTCCATCCTCGTCAACGTCCTCGCATGCAATTTGCACTTGCCTGTTGCCGCTCGATCTGCCCAAGAGATACTCAAAGTGCTGCTCGGAGCGCACGTCTCCTCTCCTCCAGGTAAAAACATTCTTTCGTCTTCTCGTCTTCTCCTCTGCCAAACACGAGCAGACTTCCTCGGGCGTACGTACACCGCGCACGGAAACGTCTTCCGCGTCTCCTGACGTCAGTGATGGGGTGCGTCTGCTTCTTTTCTTTACGTGTTACTATATATAAGAACGCTATCATGCAAAAAGTTGCATCAGCGGAGATATAGTCTGGAGCCTATCAAGGAACAGACTACATATGACGGAGGTCTGTACTACTGAGGGGAGATCTATAGGAGGCAGGCATACATGGAAAGGTGTCTATTGTATGGAATAGATACAGCAGCAGACAGAGACCTCGAAGTAGTCTCTTCTGGCAAGTACGCCTCTATGCCTCCAGGCTCTGGGAACATGTTGCTGCTGCTGCATGCATGAAGCAGCTGCAGTTCTGCTGTTGTCTGTGATGGAGAGAAGCAGCTGCAGAGCAACATGTTGTCGAAGGGTCACTTCCAGTTGCATGGAACATCACAGCACAATGAAACCAGTGTACATCTCACCTCCTTTGCAAGCGGCGGTGTACATACACGTCCCCCTGGGCAAGTGGTGTACTACGCGTACACCTCCCTTCCACGTGGTGTACATCCGCGTCCTTTACACCCACTGTGTTCGAACTCCTCTAGGTGTGGGGGCGCATTACGCTTCTCCAGCCAGCTGGAACACCGGTCACGCACTGGCGTTACGTACACCCGAGTGGCCGCCGCTGCTACCGGACCTCCTGCCTCCGTCCGGCACCTGTACGCGAATATATGACGTATGATACGTACGCCTTGAATCGCCTCTGTACGTATTCATAAGTGATCTCCATAGGATGTCTCCAGGAAGGATATAGAGAATAGCGACTCTGTCTGGAACAGCTCTCATCGAGTCTCTGCATTCTCTGTGTCTCCATCATGTGTCTACACACTGGCCCCATGGTGCGTTTCCCATCATGCATATGGAATACTGTATATGGAATACGTGCCTATAATAGATCTGTACTACTTCTCTTTGTGCTTTAGAGGGGTCGAAAGAAGATTCCCGTCAATGGAGAATGTGGGGGAGGGCTTCCTGCACTTTTGCTGCTGCTTCGTTGAGGGAGGTCTGGTGCTGGCGGGGTTCGCTGGAGGGGATGGGGTTGCTGCTGCGGCTGCGAGTGCCTCTGACAGATGTTTTCTTGGTCTTCTTTGTTTTGGTAGCTGCTCGTGGTCTTCTCTGTCTCTTCCTCATGTAGGAGGGCTCAGCCTCTGCATGCAGGGGGTGAGTCACTTTGTTTTTCTCTTTTCGAAGACCCCTGGCGAGCGATCAGAAAACGCATTGCAGAGCTGCAGCTGCAGCCTGCTGCTGCGGAAAAAAGGAGGAGGAGGAGGAGGGGCAGCGCAAGAGAAGCTTCATGAAGGGCAATCGTCTTTCTTCGTTATGAAACCTGCTGCAGTCGTAGAGGCTGCCTCGGAGACTTCTGAGAGAGAGAGAGTCAGAGAGAACACTCTGCACACCTCCCTTGAGGCAAAAAGAAGCACAAAAAGACTTCTTTCTTGTGGTGGAGGTGGTGATGGTGCTGCTGCTCCTGCTGTCGGGGTGCATGCAGGACGACTGCAGCAGCTCTTCCTAGGCCTCTGCCTGAACTTCAAACTGCAGGCCACCAAAAAGCTGGTGAACGAGAGAGGCTGCTGCGGGGTCTTTTCTGCAGAACCTAGGAACTCTGTGGGGCGATCAAAGTTTTCTTTCCGTGCCGCCTGGAGGTATCACTGCCTGCCTGGTGCTGCAGTGCTTTGTGCAGAGCTCGCTGCTTCTTCTTCTTCTTTCTTTGTTCTTTTTCTTCTTCTCCTCCACGGAGAGGCAGCAGTGCTCGGAAAGCGAAGCTGTGAAACACCCCTGCGCGGCGTCTCCCTGCTGCTGCTGCTGGGGGTATCCTCCACGTCTCGTCTCTGTGCCGCCTTTGCACTGCCTCTGATACTGCGGCGGCGTTGAACAGCAACAGCAGCAGTGCAGCCTAGGGCGATGGGCTGTGGAGCTGTGGCCTCAAGAAGTGTGAACTGTGGTCGCTGCTGTTTCAGTGAAGCAACTCGCTGCTCAACTGTTTTCAATGGTGAAGCTACTGCAGTGCTGCTGCTGCTTTCACCGCCGCTCCTGTCTGCAATGGTGCTGCTGCTGATTTCAGTGGTGCTGCTGTGTTGCGATGGTGCTGCTGCTGTTTTGCAAAACAGCGCTGCTGTTCTCCTGGCCGCCTGGATTCATCCTCTTCTCAGAGCTTGGTTCGTACCCACGTGTGCTGTTGCTGCTGCTGTGTGTGTGTGTGTGTGTGTGTGTCCTCTACATCCACGTCCTATATAATTAGATCTCTCTGCCTCTGTTGTTGTATGAAGGCCTGCTGTTGGGGTTTGCTGCTGCTGCTGCTGGCTGTCTTAGCAGCAGAGATGATTTAAGAGACGGAGGGATTGAAGCAGTGTACACGAGTCCATTTGCTGCTGCAGCAGCGCGACGAAGGCGCAGCCAAGACTATCTCGATGAAGCAACTCACAAGGAACACTGCATGCACCATTATTGGGAACACCGCAGCAAGCCAGAACAGCAGCAGCAGCAGGACCAGCAGTAGCAGCAGCGACCAGCAGCAGCAGCACCAGCAGCAGCAGCAGGACGAGCAACAGTAGGAGCAGAAGCAGCAGCACTAGGGCAGAAGCAGCAGCACTAGGACCAGAAAAGCAGCAAATGGTGGTTGTCGCGCAGCAAACCAGAAGCGGTACCTCAGGTGCTGCGCGAGGAGAAGATTTGCAACAGCAGAGTCATCCTTGTGGAGGTGCGCCTGCAGGAGAAAACACCCCTTTGTACGAAGAGGAGAGACAGAAGCTCGCTTTGAAGTCGACCACCAGGTGGAGCTTCAAAGCTCCATATGGCAGGATATTGCCGCTTCATGTGCGACTGGCATTGCTGCCGTACTGCTTTCCCTGCTGCTGCCAGACGGGGCCTGCTGTTGGCGCATGGACTCGTGTAGAGGAGGACCCCTTACTGCTGCTTCTGCTGCTGGCGGTCGTCGAGCGCTGTGGACTGGTGGAATAGAAAGAAGAAGTGATGTTGCTGCGATCGGGAGAGAAAGAACGGTCTGGCTGCTGCTGGGGTCTCTTCGGAAGCAGCGCTGCAATGTCGTTGCTGCCAGGACCCCACAGCGGCACTCAGCGCCAGCGCCGCCCCCCAGACAGCAGCGGCAGCAGCAGCAGGGAAGTGTTCTTCAGGAAATGAAAGGCGGGCACTTCTGCTGCAGTTGCGTCTTTCGACGCAGGGTGAGAGGCTTGCACGGCAGCAGCAACGGCAGCAGCAAGCGGAGGGCAGCAACATTCTGTTGGATGGAAAGTGCAGCTGGCTGAGATGCAGACAACACGACGGTGCAGCTGCTGCTGCAGTCGTCGGAGCAATGCCATTCGAAGAGGCGGTGCGCTGCGCTCATTCATCACCTGGTGTGCTGCTGCAACAGCAGCAATCCTCTGCATCTCCAGCAGCAGCAGCAGCAACATGGCGCAGAGGTGTGGACTGGCAGCAACAGTGGAGCAAGGCGGGGCAGCAGCACCACCGTCCAACGAAGAGCTTGCTGCAGCAGAGTTGCTGCAGCCTGAGCCCAGCAGAAGTTGCCAGCAGTCGCGCCAGAACAGCAGCTGCTCGAGAGGGAAGCAGCAGCGCGCCTCCTGGAGCGAGGCCGCCTCTCTGCGGCAGCCAGTGGCCGCAGCAGCAGCTGTCACAGGTGCAAAGCAACAGCAGCAGCAGCAGCAGGAGTCCTCGCAGGAAGAAGAAAGTCCTCGCGGTCGCAGCGTTGCGTGCAAGTCACTGCAGCTTCTCGCGAAGAGCGTTATGCAGGCTCATCGAGGCACCCAGGCCCAGCAGTCAGCCAGGAGACGTTGGTCGTCTGGCAGCAGCCGCGAGAAGCGATGCCCCTGCAGCAGCCAGCAGGAGGGCGCTCAGGAGTCCTGGCGTGAGGAGTGCAGAGCAGAGTCGCTACTGCAGCAGCATGTCGTCCTGGTACAGGTGCCCCAGGCCCTGGCGTTCCTGCAGCGCAGATGGTTGGAGGAATGTTTCTGAAGGCTTGCAAGCCGTGGCTGCAGCAGTCGGCACTTGCCAGCAGCATCAGCAGAGAGATAGGAGTCGCCATCACCGCAAATAGGCCAACCGAGACAGCAGCAACTGGAACCTCTGCAGCAGCTGCAGCAGCAGGACCAAGGATCGCGGGTCTCTTGTGAATATGACCGTTGAGCCATGCCATGCTTCGAGGTTCGCGTACTTTGCGGTGCTGCAGGAGTCGACAGCTCCTCCTGCAGGTGGCAGACTTCTCTCAGTCTTCTTCGGTCCTCCTACCGCAGCAAAAACTGCGCCGGCTGGGCGAAGACACGTCTGGCATCGACGTTTTTCACCTGTCTTTAGAGATAGAATCGCTGCAGGCAGTCTATTCCACGGCTTCAGTGCCCCTCTGGGACGATGCTGTTGGATGTGCATCTGCTTTGCGATCACCTATGGCTGCAGCTTTCAGGGTCGCTATTACGCCCCTCCACTACGTTTTCTGCTGTTCTCTCTTTTCCTTGCTCGCACTTGTTGCTGCCTCTGCTGTCGGTGCCTCATGCCCTGCGCATGCGGGGCGCAGCAAATCAATCGTCTTCTATATCGCCGCCCCATTGCTCCAGGCGTTCGATTTCCTTGCATAGCCCCAGCTGCTGCTCAGGGTGCTGCTGCTGCGGCCTCTCCTGCTCGGCTTGCTGCACCTGCGCCAAACTCTCTGGCTGGACCAGTGTGCTGCTGCTGAGCAAGGTTGCCTTGCTGTTACTGCTGCTCACGCTTTGCTGCTGCTGTTGCGGCTGCTCAGGTCCTGCTGCTGCTGTTGGAGAACTGTCCAGCTGTTGCTGCTGTTCAAGGCTTTGCTGCACGTTGCTGCTGCTGAAGGGATGCTGCTGCTGGACGCTGTTCAGCGTTTGGTGGAGGCTGTTGCTGCACAGGGATCCTGCTGCAGTTCAGACAATGCTGCTGGTGCTGCTGCTCTGCTGCCTTTGTTTGTCCAGGCAGATGGAGGAGGCTGCTGGAAAAGTTGGAGGTGTGGCGGAGGTCGATCGAGCAGCGCGTGCTGCCGACTGCATCAGCGCATGCGCGTCGATTTGCTGCTGGCGGGAATGGAGCAGCAACAATGCCGCAGCAGCAAAGCGATTGCAGGATGAGGATGAAGCAGTTGGCTGAGAGACCCCACAAACGAAAATGTTCTTCAGCGCTTGCTGTGTGGGTCTCCTAGTTGCAAACCTTTACAAAAGAAATCAGGTCGTTTTCTTCCATTATCTTTGCTTCAACTGCTGCTGCCGGTCGCCCCACCATGCGTTCTCCATCGTCTGCTCTCCCTTCTCCTCTTTCTCTTCCTCCTGCTTCGCTGCTGCATCTTCCTCCTGTTGCTGCTCGTCCTGCTGCTGCTGCTGCCGCTCTTCCTGCTGCTGCCATCATGAGGAAGTCCGGAGAGTCAGAGGCTCGGCGCCGCTTCCTCTGCTGAAGGCGGCTGCGGGGACAGCAGCAGCTGCTGCTGGAAGCACTGCTCACGTTTACTCGGACGTTGACCACCTCTTGCTGCTGGCACAGGCTGCTGCTGCCACATAGGCTCCTACAGCGCAAAGCCTGCCCCGCAGCAGCAGTGCGTTCATCTGGATGGCTCGTCTCTTCGAGTATCATTTTTCTCCTTCTTCTTCATCTTCTTGATGCATGCAGAGATCTCTTTTTCTGACAATCTCTCTTCATTCGGCCCCTGCGAAGAATAGGGGATATCACAGCCATGCTGCTGCTAAAGAGGAGACAGATCAGAGGCAGACGAACGCCGCGAATCTGCCGCATCTCGCTGCGTCACCTGCACGTCCATCAACGAACATCTACGCCTATTTCCTTGTCCCTCGCGCCCCAGCTACACCTGCAGCTGTTGTAATATGGCTATTCTTCATCTCTCCGTTGGCATTGCCTTCAAACTTCAGTCCCTTTTCCTTTTGTCTTTTGGTTTCGCCTGTTTCTTTTGCATGCATTCATCACTTTGCATGCATCTACTATCTACCATGTATTGATCTCTCTGACATGCATGTACGTATCTCTGGTGCTATGACATGTGGCATCTGCATGCATCGTGTCAAGAGTCTGCAGAATCTGCATCTCTGCATAAATCTGCATCTCTGCATGCATCTCTGTATCTGTATGCACGTGCTATATCTCTGCATGCATCTCAAGACGTGTGCATCTGCGTTGTCCTGCGGCGGCACATATGCAACTTCTCAGGCACCTGTCTGCTGCTGTCTCACTTTCTCCACGCCCTTTAATCTTTCTTTACTTGCACAGCGTCTCCTCTGCTGCATGCAGACTGTCACTGTCTGCATGCATGTAAATTGCTGGAGGCTGCCGCTGGCTTCAGACCTTCCTTAAAGAGTAGGGGCAGCAACATAGCTTTCTTCGCAGTGCATGCAGCTCTTCTGCTGCATGATGATATGGCGCTGCAGCAGGTCGTCTATTGAAGGGCAGCTGCTGGTGCTCCCTCGAAGCAGCAGTGTTCAAGCAGCTGCTGTCCTTAGTTCGCACTGAGCCGGGTGTTTAATCGACACAGTCATATGAAGAGAACTGCTGCTTTTGCTACCGGAACAGGGCTGCCTTGTTTTTCCTTTTGCAACGTCTTTTCAGACTGTTGCGTACTTCTTGTTTCATCTTCAATACATGCAGTTGCGTTCTTGCTGTCTCTGCTTGTCTCTCTCTGCATTCCTCAG
Organism: Meriones psammophilus; assembly: GCA_036365155.1. Classification (NCBI taxonomy): domain Eukaryota; kingdom Metazoa; phylum Chordata; class Mammalia; order Rodentia; family Muridae; genus Meriones; species Meriones psammophilus. The sequence continues at coordinate 20,899 of JAEOAE010001338.1, read as the reverse complement.
CAGCGTGCGGCTGCAGGGCAGCATTGGATAGAGGCGCAGCAGTTGTCTCGTTCCTTTCAACGAAAAACAGACGCACCAGCAAAGGCCCGAGCACGTCTTCTTCCATACACGCAGCAGCAGCAGCAGCAACGGAAGCAGCAGCAGCAGCAAAATTGGCTTGAAGCGTCTGCGGCACAGACGGGGAGTCACATCGAGTGCCGCTGGAGGAACTCTGGGGCCGCTGCCTGGAGACGCCGTGCGGTGCGCGATGGTGAGACTCCAGCAGCAGCAGAACGCTTCGCGGTGTTTTGAACCTCAGGTAGACGCTCGAAGCGCTTCAGCAGCTTCAGACTGGTGCAGAACATGTCCAGCTACGACTGCAGATCTGCGGAGGAGTTGTTCACTGCAGCTTGATACTTGCTCTCTTCCGAGATGGACATCTATCTCTCTTCGGCTTCCCAGATATCTGCATGCAGGGGAGACTGCTTCCTGAACAAAGACATCGAGAGGTCCTTCTGCTTGTTGTGTGACGATGCTGCCGCAGAGTTGACAGCATCTTCTTTGGAGCAATTGAAAAGAAGAAGACTGCTGCCGCTTGCTCAGCGAAACTGTTGCTCCGAGGAGGAGGGCGCAGCAGGCCTGGCTGGTCACAGCCCTCTTCGTGACATATATAGCAGAAATACAGATACAGCAGCAGCAGGAACGATATATTTGGGTGTAGCCTGGGAGATGCCATGACGGGGAGGGCTGTTGAATAGAGATGTACACAAGTTTGGCTTTCAACGCATGTAGCGGCAAAACAGGTGTCGCAAGTCAGACAAATATGGGTAGAAATCTGCACGCAACGTTTCCATGGAACGTAAACAAAGATAAACATATAGGTGGAGGTGCAGTGCATAGAAGAGTCACGGGTGTTCAGGATAGACGGAGAAGCAGGAAAGATCTGCTTTATTCAAGTTTGTCTCTGTGTGTGTCCATACGTATGTCTGTTTATGCAGGTGTCCTCTCTTTCTATAATATAGATATCTGTGACAGAGGATGTATACATCTCTATATATGTATAGGAACGAGTACATGTGCAGGTTCCTTCATCAGGCTGTTCAAGCTATTCACTGCCGCGCCAGCAGAACGGCATCCTCACAGGTCTCTCTCTTTGTTGATGTCACAACTGCACTTTTTTATATATCTGTCTGTATTGATAGAGTGACTCTACATCACCAACAAATGCCCAGACCCTTTTCTTCGACCTGAGGGAAACTCAAACTCTTTATGTCATACACTCTGCAGATGCATGTTCCTGTTTCTGCTGCCGCTATACAGGTGGCGCTGACAGAGAGGGAGCTGGAGCCGTGCCTTGCTGATGGATGTTGCTGCTGGTGCTGTTGCTGCTGCGTTGTTGTTGTTGCGGCTGCTGCTGTTTGGTTGCTGCTGTTCTGCGGCTGCTGTTGCTGCATGCAGGTAAGTCTGTGGAAGCAGTTCGTCCCGCTTCAGCGTAACGGTTTGCAAAGCAGCATTAGGGCCATAGATGATCTTTCAGGAGTGCTGCAGACAGCAGTCACGCTGAAGCTGCTATCGCAGCCAGCTGCAGCAGCAGGTTGACGCGCGTCGCAGCCCCGTTTCGGCGGCTTTGAAACGGCAGGCAAACCAGCGCCACAGGAGCCATTGCTGACGCAATCCTCCACAGAACGAGCTGCTGCTGTGGCTGGAGTGTCTTCTGGCACCCATCTGCGCCTCTGAGATGCGGGCCTTAGAGTTTGAGTTGAAGCGACTGTGGAAGGACTTGCTGCTCTGCACACGCGCAAGCACAGACAGCAGCAGCAACAACAGCACAGACATAACTGTCACGGCACAGCAGCAAATCGGCAACAACAGAAACTAAAAAGAGCAACAGCAGATCAGCAGACAGCAGCAGATTTCGCTGGTAGCGGCAGGGGCTTGCACGGTCCGTGCAACATAGAGGTGCTTCTTTGAGAGCACGTTCACTGCACTGTCTGCTTTCAAATCCTTCGTTCTTTCCGCCGCTGTGCTTTACTAGGTTCTGTGTATGCAGTTGATGCTGCTGCGCTGGGGTGATGACACCTTCTGTCCTGCAAGTGAAGAGAAGAAGAAGAAGAAGAACGCCTTGTTGGTGCTGCTGCAGCGGCCTTCAGAGAACAAGCTGCAGTTTCTTCCGTCGTTCTTTTGAACAGCAGGAGCTGGTGTGTCGCCGGCTGTGCAAATGCACCAGCATCAGCAGCAGCACTTCGACCTCACCTGGAGAGAATATCTACCAGCATATAGATATGTATCTAATCTGTAATCGATATATATATGTGTGTATAGACATAAACATATTGTTGCCATTGATGGCAGAGCGAAAGAAGAATTCAACGAAGAAGAAAGGAAAGATGTGAATGGAGATGATGGAGGCCTGCAGACTGCGGAAGCACACAGTAGCCTGCCCCACACTTCGCGTCTGCCTGCTTCTCGGCACCCGCATTGCTCAGGTGTACGTACACTGCAACTCAAGACGAGACCTCCACTGCGCGCGGCGTAGAACACCTCTCCCTCAGAAGGAACAGCTCTGTCTTAGCGCCACATTAAAGAGACAGAAACAGAAAAGAAATGTATAGGGCGTCAATGACAGGTACGGAGAGAGATGATGAAGATATCTAGCCTCGTCATCCGCTAGAAAGAGACAGATAAACAGACGTAGAGAGGTCTTCTTCGTGTAGACAGGTGTTCACATCTCCATATGTATATGAAGAAGAAAGAGCTATCCAGAGAAAAGCAAGGATAGTACGGAGGGGTCCATGTTGATTCGAAAAATTGTCCTTGAATGCATGCGTGTTTGGCAGCAGTTTGCGGTTGAAAGAAGAAAAGCTGTTGAACGCGTGCTGGTGCTGTGCTGCAGCGGATGTTTCCTCGAGCACGGATGCTTCCAGGCAGCAGCAGCAGCAGCAAGAGCGTGTTGTCTCCCGAGCAGCTCACTGGGCTGGATGGTTTCGCTCTGTGAGTGCTCAGGTGCTGCTGCTATGTGCTGGGTGGCGTGGTGGTGGCCTTCCTGCGCTTGCTGCTATTGAAGAAAGCTTCACCCCGGGCTGCTGCTGCTGTTGCTGCGAAGCCTGTCAACACGCAACAGCAGTGCAGCCTGTTGCAGTTCGCTACGGGCAACGTGCTCGCTGAAGCATCTGCTGCTGCCTTTCGCTCAGTCGATGGCAGGAGCTCGAGGATCGTTGGGCTTCTGGCCTGCGCAGCTGCCCTAGCTTGCGGCAGCAGCAGCATCAAGAAAAGGGTCGATTCGCTGCTGCTGCTGCTGTGAGGCCTTGTGCAGCAGCAGCAGCAGCAAGAGAGAGAACGACAACAACAGCAATCGAATGAAGACGCAGACCCCACTCTTTCCTTCAGACAATCAGGAGAAGAAGAAGAAGAAGGAAGGTGGTTCTGCTGCTGCCTCAGATGGAGAACACCACTATACAGGCTCAAGAGAGGCTCTGGAGTCTGGCTGTGCATACAACATGCCCGTATGCTCTTGACGCTGCGGTGGGCGCTGCTCGTGCAGCAGCAGCCTCCCAGTGTGCAGCAGCAGCCTTCACTAACAGCAACAGCAGATTGATCTGCTGACAGCAAGAGCAGTTTGCTGCTGCAACTTCAGCAGGTTCTGACAGCAGCAGCAGTGTCGTGATGAAACAGCAGCTCAACGAGACAGCTGCTGCCGTCCTCAAGCTGCACTGCCTGCGCACGTATCGAGGCCTGCGCCTGGAGCCACTCTGCGTCACATTCATCAGGAGGTGCTGTCTTCTCTTTGCGTGCTGGAGCAGCACGCTTGGCTATCGGCAGAAGCCCTTCCGGCGGCACCGCCGCTCTGACGTTATGGAGAAGCTTCGCTGCATCTCGATCTGTTGCTGAGCTCGCGTTGCTGGTGTACCAGTCTCCTTCTTTCCTCTGCTGCCTGCTGCAGTTCACCTCCAGGCTTCGCTCTTGCTTCCCTGCAATGCCATCGCAGGCGCTCTCACATGCACTGCTGTCGCCACCACCAGGCTGCAGCAGCAGCGTCGTCCATGCTGATGAGCATCAAAGATGCAGCAGCGGCAGTCCCTCTCTACAGAGAAGATTCATTCGTAAAGTGCTTGACAGGCACTTCTTCCGAGCTCCTCCTCACGCTGCGCAAAGAACTTTCTCTCAGCGCCTGTTGTTTCTTTCATGCAGGAGCAGCAACGTTTCGAACATATTTAGCCACGTTTTGAACAGCATCGCAAACAGAGCAGCAGCCGCAGTAGAAATATATGGAAGGAGCAGGAACGGCTTGGGATCCTCCAGTGGGGCGGTGCGGCTGTCAGGTGGAGGTTGCCAGCGCAAGACACATCTTCGTCTTTGTAGAAGAGCAGCTGCGTGCAGCGGGACTGAGGCTTCATGGAGCAGCTGTGGGGCAACAGGCGTGGAGCGTCTCAGCGTCTTCCAACAGTGAGAAGGAGGACGGAGACGCTTTTCAGGAAACAGCAGGAGCAGCAAAGATTGCCTTGAATGCACACAGCAATTTGTTTGCTGCTGCAATCGCTGTTGTGCTGCAGCAGCAGCAGCTGCAGATACAGCGAAGTGCTGTTCGTCCCAAGGCGTTGTCACCGTTGCGCATCACCAGCAGATCAAGCTCACGCAGAACTGTTGCTGCAGTTCTCCAGAAACAGCAGACCCCACATTTCATCCTGCAGCAGTTCTCCTGCCTGCCCAGGAAGACAGATCACCCCGAGCAATCTGCAGCAACAACAGCAGCAGCACAACAGCAGCAAGAAGTGGCAGCAAAAGCAGCAGCAGCAGCAGCTCCTCAGCACCAGCAGCGACAGCAATAGCAACACCACCAGCAATCACAACAGCAGCAGCAGCAGCTGGCGGAAAAGCAGTAACGCAGATGAGCGTCTGCTGCTGCGCGTATCAGTAAGGCGAACATGCCCCGCACGTGACCGAGGGAAGAGAGCAGCAGCACGACAGAGGAAGCAGAGTCCCATTCGCTGCTGGCACGGCTCGTCCAGGATGAAAATTGAAGATGCCCTTCAGATGCTGCGTGCCAGTCAGTCGCAGTTGCTGCTTTGCTTGCTGCACTCCAACCGCAGGTTCCTCGTTCTGCTGCACCTAGGGCTGCAGCGGAGACATATATACAAACGGAACCACCTTCATCTGCAGCTACATATATACATAAATGTATATGTACAGGTGTATAAAAATACTACGTGTATACGCATATATATAGTGTATAAATATATATATATGTATATATATATATATATATATCTATATATAGATGTATGTATATATGAATATATATGTGTACATGGATGTGTACAGCGAGATGTTGGATCCTGTGGCTGTTTCCAGATGCAGTGCAGGAAGGTCTGCAGCTGCTCAACAATTTGGCATCGTTTGATACGGCAGAGGCGTCTCTGCTTTGCTGCTGTGCACACGAGGAGGCATCACCGTCTGCTGCTGCCCCTGCAACTGCTATCGCCTGCTATACATATATATAGGCTCGCAGCGCAGGCAAACAGGAGCAGCAACAAAAGCAGCGGCAGCAGGAGGAAGATCTATAGGACCAGCAGAAGGTCTTGTTAATAGCAGCAGCAGGAGGAAGGAAAAAAGTAGCAGGGGGAGAGCAGCAGAAACCTGCATATTGGCGTGAGGAGAGTAGAATGGGTGCATATAGCGTCATTGAGCCAGAGCAGCAGCTGGTCACAGGTGCATGCTCTTTAGGAAGGAGAGGGAGCAAAGCAGTAGATGAGGAAGCGGACAAAGCAGCAGCTGCGAGGGATGGAAAGAGAAAGCAGGTACGAGGTGTGGAGCAGAGTGCACCCAGACAGAGGGCGAGAAGCGGCAGAAGAAGAAAGACACAGCAGAAAGGAGGAGAGTTAGAACGCAGACACATTTCTCCACGAAACAGCAGCAAATTGCAGGTCGCGTGCTGGTGCTGTTGGTGCTGCTGGTGTTCCTCCCTGCTGCTGCTGATGCGGCTGCGCTGTTGCTGCTGCTGCTGCTGATGGTGCTGCTGCTGCCGATGGTGCTGCAGGCTGTGCAGAGCTGGCCTTGTTCGGCTTCGCCTGACTATGCGTTGTTTTCGACAATTTGCTGACGGCGCGGCTGGAAGAAAGAAAAGCTCCCCTCAAGGAAGAGCGAAGCTTCGTCTGGTGCTCTTCTTCGGCACCTCTTCTCAAGAGGAACAACTGCTGCAGCTGCTGCTGCTGCTGCGCGTCCTTCTCTGCTGCTGCTGAAGACTACTTTGCCGTCCAGGGGTCCTTCTCTCTGGAGCTGCAGTGTCGGCTTCTTCAGCAGCACCTGCCATCCCCACTGCATCACAGCCAGGTAGGAGAAGACAGCTGATTGGACTGCACTTGCTGAGAGAAGGTCTCCGTCAAAGACAGCTGCATGCAACCTCCTTCAACAAAGAAACTGGTCTTTCACCGCACCCCCACGTCCCACATTCAAAGCACCTTCTTCTTCTCTTCCGTCTTCTTCTTCTTCTTCGGAATGCAGTGTTGCTGCTGTGGTAACGTATGTGTTGCATGCTGCAGTCCTGCTGTGCTGCTGCTGCTGGTAGAGGAGTCTGTGGCAGCAGCGCTAGTTGGAGACACCCTGTCGTCGTCATCTGGCGTTTTCATTTGTCTGTGTATGTCTGTTCCAGTTGAACATTCTTTCTCTGCACCCTTTGGCATAAAGAAGAAGAAGAGACAGAAGAGGAGACAGAAGAAGAAAAACAGGAGTCAGAAGAAGAGAAAAAAAACGGACGAAAGAATAAAAAGAAGCCGAAGACTCATTGCTGGTTGATTTGGCTGTGCCTGCAGGGGGTTTTATCGGCGGCATACTTGGTGTGCGAGGCTGTGCGATTGTATTTGAAATGCCTTTCATACCTCGCCGCTCCTCCAGCAGCCTTCTCTTCTTCTGGAGAAGCTGCAGCAGCTGCTGAGGGTCTTCCTCAAGAAGACAGGCGTCTCGCTGCTGCCGCAGGAGGAGGATTGTCTCTGCTGCTGCTGCAGGAGGAGGAGGAGAAGGAGGGAGGAAGGGTCTTTGATAGAGAATGGAATGCAGCAGAGGTGTTGTCTTTGGGGCTGGTTGTTTCAGGAGGGGGAGGGCGTGATGGCGGGAGAAGCAGCAGAAGCTGCAGAGCAGCAGCACCACACAGTTTGAATCGCATTGTGGCGTTGCTGTTTGCCTTCTGCACTCCAGAAACGTATGACTGCCCTCATGTCAAGATGAGTGAAGAGCGTCTGCAGCTGGTTTTGCTGCTGCCTTCCAGACGTTGCTGCCGCAGCGCGAAGGCAAAGCGCAGTCCCAGTCGAAGCCTGGCACGCCGTCATCTCGCAGATTTGCTGTCGCTGCAGGCACCCCTTCCTCGGCAGCACCGTCGTCAGCAGTCTCCTTTCGAAAGTCATGTCCCCTCTATCCTGCAGGACGCTCTGGCACTTTGCTGTTCCTCAGCAACTCGATCGCTTTGCCTGCCAGCGAAGACCTCTTCAAACCCCCTCCACACCATCGTCTCTTCTGGTTCGGTGCCGTCTCTCCTCTTGCACTGCAAACACCATGTGTCTTCTCGCGTGACATTTCAACAGAAGACAAAGAGCGATGTCCTCTTCTACAGAAGTGCTGAGGCTATACAGCCGCTAGAGGCGGAGACGTACATACATATATAGTATAGAAGAAAGAGAGACAAAGGAGACACAGAAAAGACACTGCTGCATCGACACGCACGAAAGCTGCTGTTATTGTCTGACGTCTAGACAAAACAACAGAGCAAGCAGAGGAGACAGATAGAGACGCGACACTTTTGTGCAGGCAGACAGAAGAACTTCTGGTGTTTGTTGTGGAGTGTTGTTGCTGCAGGCTGCAGCAGCTGAAGGGGATGGACATAGAGGAAGAGAAGAATCTGGTGGTCAATGTCTTTCCTGTTTGTACTGCTGTTCGCTCGAAGCACAGTTGCTCTCGACGACAAAATCCATCCGCCAGACGTCTTCTGCTGCACCTGCTGCTGGCCATCTGCTACCCTCGATTGTACAGGTGAGACACACCCGCAGCAACCGCCTTCAGCACGTCTCTTCCTCCAACAAATAGCAGCGGGAGTTCCTGCAGAGCAGCACTTCTGTTCGCTCGAGCAGCAACACTGGTTTCTTCTTTCTGGTCTCTTTTCGACCTTCAGCAGGCGCATGCAGCGTCTCCCCTGCCTGTCCCCACAGGCTGCCTCGATTCGTCAGTCAAACCGCTTCTCTGCGTATCCTACGTCTACACAAAAGAGACAGGAGACAACAGCGAGACAAAGCGAGACAGCAGGGGAGAGAGAGGAACAGCCACAGCGAGACAGACGAATGACGCAGGTCGACAGAGAGAGGAAGCGTGCGTGTCTGGTGGGCTTGAAATTCTGTCTGTTGTTGCTGCCTGGTTGTTCGGGCGTCTCGTCTCTTCTATAGGCACTTCGCAGTTTTTCGCAACTGCTGCTGCTGAAGTGTTCCCTCTTCTCACTTTCCTGCTGTTTCCTCTGATTTTTTCTTTCTGCTGCCAGACTTTGAAGGCTTTCAGATGAGCGAAGGCAGCGAAAGTGGTGTGCAGCTGTCGGCCCAGCATCGTGCTGCCGAATCCGGAATCTGCAGCTCCGTTCTGCTGGCTGTCCTCCTTACCATCCAGTCCATTGCCTCTGACATACGCGTCTGGCGAACAACAGCAGCAGCAGCAGCAGTTCTGTTGCCTTTCGTTCTTCCTGCAGCAACAACTCTCCGCGCAGCCTTCAGATGACCCACACCTGACCCGCTGCTGCTGGAAAGAGGTCTTCTGCAGCAGCCAGCTGAAAACTCCTCTCTTCTTTTTGCTCTGTTTATCTGGAGGTGAACGCCACCATTTCAATATGCGAGGAGGTACTGCAGTGTACTCGCCGTAGCAGTAGGACGCACATCATAGATGCGGCAGAACAGAGCAGCTGCAACAGACGATCGCCTCTGGCAATGCAGATATCCATCTTCTTCTCTCCTCTTCATGTAGAGACATAGAGACAGAGAGATGCGCACACCTTTGAAAACAAAAAAGAAACCTCTCTGCTGTCTCTGCGCGTGGGCTTCTCACCTTTTTCATCAAACATTCGATCTCGGAAGCTGTGCTGCTGTTGGACTGCTTTGTGCTGCTGTTATTGAACTGCTGCCCTGCTGTTATTGGACTGTTTGCTGCGCTGCTGGGCGCTGCTGTTGGACTGCTGCGCTGCTGCTGTTGGACTGCTGTACTGCTGCAGTAGTGCTGCTGCTGGGGCTGTCGGACTGCTACTACAGCGATGATGCTGCTGCTGCGACGGGGCTGCTGCTTGCAGGTGTTCAGCAGCAAGCAGCGGCCGAAGAAGATGTTGTTTCGAGAAGTGATGGGCGCTTTTATGGTTTCCTGGTGAGAGCGAAAGCAGGGCGATATTCGCAAAGACATTCGGTGAGACGCCAACGTGCGTATCTATTGGCCTCGCTCTATTTCTATCTCTTTACAGAGATATATATCTGTACATATTCATGTAGCTGTGCTTTCGATAAGGAAGGCTCTGAGTCTCTTTCTTTCTTTGTCTCGTGCTACATGTTTCCAGGAGAGTAAGGGTGCAATTCATTGTCTTTATTCGTCGAAGAGCAGCTGTTGGGGCGCGTTATAGACGCAGTGGCCGTGTCTGCCTCTGGGAGACATGAGGAGACGAGACAGCTCAAGAGACGAAGAGACACTCTTGAGTGCTGCAGCAACAGCAGCAGCAGCGAAAAAGACATGTCCCTGATACAGCAGGAGACAGCGAGGTGCAAGATTTTTAGAGAGAACCGCAGATGCCTATCCAGCAGATCATACAGCACTCTCTTCAGCAGCTGCACTGTGCATGACCCCTGTATATCCAGTAGTGTGGCTGTCTCTGTGTCTGGCAAAGAGAGACACTTGCCCTTGCGTCTAGGGAGGCGCCTGCCCTCTTCTCAACCTTTCAACCTGTCTCCGTCTCCACACTCTCATCCAAAACATATATATATGTCCCGTGTGTGTCTATGTGATGTATCTGTTCCTGTATAGGCTAGGAGAGACCATTGCAGAGACGTCTGTCATCTCAGGTTGCAGCAAATCTTGTGCGTGGATCTGCCTCTAAACCCACACCGTCTCCGTGCATCTCTCGAGATGAATAGATTCGCACGTGCGTGTCTCCGTTCTGCTGTTGGTAGAAGACACCTGTTGCAGTTGCTGTCTCGTCTCCCTCCGCATAGGTTATGTCTTGGCCTTTGCTGAAGCCGCAGTTCTTTCAAGTCGTTCATCTCCACAACTGCTGCTCTTTTCTTTCTTTGCTGCTGCCTGTCGTTGCGTTTTGAGACTGCATCAACAGAGCTGCGTCGATGTGCAGACGTGCTTGTCTCTATGCAGCGACAGCATCACAGAGAACTTCTGGTGCTCTTGTTCGATCAAAGATCGATTTGGAAGACATGTATGGGGGTTCTCGCGGGACATGCATGTCGTTGCAACCTCCCGCGCGTTGTTGCTGCAACACGCGGAAACATGTTCTCTTGTTCCTTTCTCCTGTTGTCTCTGCTGGCGCTGCTGGGCTTCAAGCTGCTGCCTTCGACTTTCGTGTCTCCTGTCTCGTCTGCTGTACGTGTTTCGTTCCTGTGTCTCCTTGTCTTCCTTCAGCGCTCTTAGACCTGGCAGAGAACATCAATCAGTTGCTTCTCTATAACCGCCGTGCATGCACCAGCGCCGACGAACATGCAGGTCAGCAACAAGCATATCTTTCCTTTCTCTTTCACATGATGAAACGTCTCCTCTCTGAACACTAGTGCCCTTTCCGCAAATCCATATACACATATATACGTGTGTAAATACATATATATATACATATATACATGTAGAGAGAGAGCGAGACGGCGTTTTGATGGAGAAAACTGTTTACACACATAGGTGTATTTATAGAGACCGAGAAGGTTCTCCATGTATACACATATGTATAGATAGATATGTAGTGATCGAAAAGGTTGTCTATTAGTATACATGTGGGCAATTTGATTGAAAAGTCAACAGATGCGACGAGGGTCTTGCTACTCAGCTCCATGTAGAGGGTGTCGTAGAGAGACTCGATAACTCCCTCGAGGAAGCAGATGAATGGCAGGAGAACTGGAGGCCAGCCAGTGGCCTGCACAGATGAAATTAGCTAAGAGAAGAAGGAAGAAAAGGACACCGTATAACATTCTGTCGTGTCGCGACAAAAGGAAATGCCTTTTATCGTTCGATGTGTGTGGAACAAAGTTTGACATGCTCTTCTCCTGCGGGTGCAGCAAGATTCGCAGCAGCAGCTTTTAGCAGCGGCACGTGGGGCTCTTTCTTTTGCATTCGCGTCGCTAAGACGAGAGAAGGCGTCTCTTCCATGGACGTGCGCATTGAACAACTCTCTTTTGGGGAATCGACTCAGGTTCCTTCTTCATCAACACTTCTTCTCTCCTCTGATCTGCTTTCAAGCTCTCTTCTTGTTCGTAGTATGTGGCGTCTGACAGACATCATGTACCGCATCAGCCCGCAGCTCCTCGTCATAGTGCATTCATTTAGTCGTCATGGGCTGCTTCTACCGCTTATGCAACAACTCCACGCGCCTTGGAGTGCAGTCCTCTGTGTGCTACTACCCTGCTGCTGCCCTGCCGTTGTCGCTGCATTGACGCTGCTAGTGTTGCTGCTGCCCTCCTGCTGCTGCTGCATTGACGCTAGCGCTACTGCTAAAACTGCTGCTACCGCTATTGCTGCTGCTCCTGCACTGCGGATGTCCTGCTGCTGCTGCTGTTACCGCTGCTACTGCTTTACTGTTTACTGCGTTTGTCACTGCTGCTGCTGCTGCGGCTGAAAAACAACTTCGTGACGGCACTGGGCAGGTCACCGCTTTGATCAGTGGATCGATGGCACGCACTCCTTCCACACTTGCACACTGCAGCTCTATCAGCAAACTTTGCCAGACTATCAACACCATTGGAACAGTAGGTTTCGTTTCTCTCTCCTCCTGCAGCAAAAGACTAGCAATGCCTCTCGAACTCCACTTCCATGCATGCCTCTGCCTCTTCCAGGGTCACACACGCTCGAGACCAGCTGCTTCTTCATCAAAACCCTCAACGATTCCCCACCTATGTGTATATGAGGATGCGCAAAATATGTATAGATATAGATATTATTTGTATGCGCCGTGTACACGTGCGTTCCGACGACTCTCTGTACATCTACATCAGTAAATATGTGTACATAGATGTGTGCTTGCAAGCGTATATCATACATACACATGCATACATATATGTGTTATCCATCTCTCTCTTTCTTCTCTCTCTATCTATATATATATATACAGTGGATCTTTGTAAGGTGGATCGATGTATGTGTGTGGGTCTTCGTGGGAGTCGATGGTGGTACGCGAAGGCGTCTGTTTTTAAACGTGGTGGAGCTTCGTGGTGTTGATAAGGACGATCGCCGGTCTTGGGGTTGTATTTTGGAAGTCAGCGAAAGGCATGTTCATTGTTTATGTTGTCTCTCTTTGAAGGAAGAAGCGGCAGCCTGGCGATGCCTTCCTTTCACTGCAGCTCCTTTTCCCTATATGCCCCAGCAGCGGATGTTGGACTGCTGTGGAAGAACTGCAGAGTGCAGTAGACCGAAAAGAGCAGACGCTGCGGTGGGTTTTCATGGGTCAGAAGAGAAAAGTTTCAAGTGGCACAGGCTTCCCAAGAACTTCGACGAATGCTATCGTCTCTTCACCGAGGTGGCCTTGCCTACTATTCCTCTCAGTCACTCAACAGTGAGCTTCCTTTCTCCTTCAACATGCACAGTCTATGGCAGCACGCTCGACTACTGCCATTGTTCTTATCCCGAGCGAGACAAAGTCGGGGACGACTCCTGCTGCGGCTGCTGTTGTGGGAGACATTGGTAGAAGCTTTCCAAGGAGACCACATATGCACCTCGCAGGGGTGGAAATCTTTTCTCATGTCTACTGATGATGAATAGGCGCTGTTCAGGCAGGAGAACTGTCTGCTGAGAGAAGAGACAGATATTTCCAATGATATATCTCTAGAAGGATCTCTTCAGTGCGCAGATATTCCCGGCAGCAGCGCACCGAAGGGCTGACTGACGACCTTCACTAGGTGCGGAAGACTGGGCTGCCCTCGCGCAGTAGCAGTAGCAGTAATAGGAGACACTGCGGAGTCTCCTGATGTGAAAAGAGATGTCAGACGCATCTATTGACCTGAAAAGGAAGGATTCTTTCTACTGAACACATCTCTCTCTGTTGGCGCTATAGAGGTTCTTCTTCTTTGCTGCTGCTGCTGCTGTGTCGACGCTAGTGGTTTGCTGCTGCATCTCGACCTGCCTAACTACAGCCATGTGGAGCGCGAACTTCAGCTACTGCTACTGTTTGTTTTGGATGCAGACTGCTGTTTCATTGGGCTGGAGGAGATCCTGGCTGGTGGTATGCTGCCCGCAGAACATATGCTTCGACTACTGCGCTCTGGTCTGCTCGGCGCTTTCTCACATTGGTCTTGAGGATAGGTAAGATGCTTCTTCTGCAGCTGGGGCAGAGACTCTTCTGTCACGTCTCTTCTGCCATCTTCTTTGCGGCGAGTGTGGGTTGTTGAGCTGCACGCCCTGCTGTCGCTGCCAGTGGTCTCTCTATACGCCGAGGCGTTATTTCATCATCGCCCAGCAGCAGCAAGGCAAATCCAGCAGCAACAGCGAAAATCATCAGCAGCAGAGGAAAACAGCAATAGCAGAGAAAAAGAACCAGCAACGAGGGAAAAACAGCAACAGCAGCAGTTGGGGTTCTCGACTTGCAGTTGAAAATATTGTAAAACGAGATCAATGAGCCTTCTTTTTCGGAAGGAGATGCTGATTGTCTCTGTTCTCTCTACCTGTCATCGCTCTTTTTCAACAGCAACAGAACTGGATGTTACGCTGCTGCTGCAAGATAATGCGCTAGAAGCTTTCCCTGCGTGTCTCAATGAAAACAAACATATCATTATCTTTTTTGAATGTGTCAATCAATAACAAACATATGTCCATGTCTTGGTGTGTACATTCGTGGGTGTGGGTGCAGACTGCTGCCTGTCGAGCGGCACTGCAGCGTTGCCACAACAACAGCTGCATGTGAAAAAAGAAAGTGCAGGTGTTGTCTGTATTCTTAGTGTCTACGTTGAAGTGGAGAACAGCGGAAGAATAGAAGAGATGATGCACTGGGTCTTCCTCGGCGCTGCTGCACCCCTGACGTCACGCTTATATGAAGAGTACCAGAGCTTCAATAGCAGAGAGTAGTCTCAACAGCATCTTTATCAGCAGGTGGCGAGGCATGTGAATAGCAGGATAATTGGGAGGATACGAAGCCGCCGGGACGACTGGCGGAGCTTTCGAATTCAGTGTAGTTACCGGGGAGACTTGCAGCAGCAACACGAAGAAGCATTTTTGTAAAAGAGCTGCTGGAAGGTCTTTTGGTTTCTTTGTTCAGACACGGCGATAACATTTTACTCGACGAACAGCAGGAGGGAGTCATGCGTGGATTTTGATTGCCTTCTCGAAAAGGAAGAACTCTGCCCGCTTTAGAGGTCTGCTGCTGCTGTAAATGATAGCGTCCCTCTCCTCTTAGCTGCTGTTGTCGTTTCTGGAAGACATCATGAAACCTCTGAAAAAGATTCTCTTGCGACTTTGATATACATATATATATAGAGAGGGAGCCATTTGTTTCGATCGTCGGTTGGCTGAACACTCCGCCTTCTACTTTTATTCTACTTCTTTTTACTATTGCCAACTGCTGGTGGACCTCCTAGATCCGGCCTCCATGCGTGTGTTGCATTTGCTTTCACCTGCTACACATTGGAGCGCCTGATAGGACTGACTGTGGATGTTGAATTTGTCAGCAGGCGTTTCATCCTCTGCTGCTGCTGCACCTGGCGCCCTTAACTGCAGCTTTCTCTCTTCAACAGTAATGATCCTGCTGCTGCTGCTGCTGCTCCTGCTGCTGATGTCGTAGATATGGAAGAACTGTGTTGCGCGTCGGGGAGCGTCTGTTTTCCGCTTTGAAAACGTATTTCTCTGCGACTGTGGCTTAGTGTGGATTTCTTCATAGGGTTTTTAAGATGAACTCACACAGAGGATTGATAGATGAAGTTGTGTCATATGGAAAATACGTTTTCAAACGAAAAAAGAGTCTGGGCATTGCTGTAAGAATGAAGCGCAAATCTGCAAATAGAAGGTGCCTGATGGTGTCTGCAGGTGGTGCCCTTTCGACTGACGCAACGTCGAGTTGCTTGGGCATCAGCGGTGTTGAAGGCGCCTTCCGCGTTGCGTTGCTGGAGGCTATGAAGATACTTCGGCAGCACCAGGCGCTTCTCATGTCAATTCTCATGGTAAATATAGAGCTCCAGATCACTCAAAGGAAAACCCACGATTATTATTGTAGAGCTCCCCATGTGTTTAGTCTTTGTAGAACTCTCGTTCTTTTTATTCAGTAGAACACTCATTCTTCTTTATTCAGTAGAAGTCTCATTCTTTTTCTGTGTGGTAGTGTGGTTTGCCTGCCGTAGTGCAGAAGAGGTGCAGAGACGGCAGCAAAGGGAGACATGGACATGACTTCTGCGACAAGTGAATAGCGGCTGCAAATATAAGACACCTGCTTAGCTATGTGTAGAGAATATCTAGTTTAAGAGAAGGGTACATGTGGAGATACGTCTGTGGTAGGTTGTAGACATACACCAATAAAAGATGGAGCTTGCTTATTGATTTTCAGCCGCACATAAGCGGGTCTTCGAATGGAAAGCCGGCGGTCTTGAAGACCTCACATGAGTTGTTCTATTAAATGCTTTCTACAGGTGTAGTGTGAAGAAGTATACACGGTTGCCGCCAAGTCTTCGTTCCAGAGACAGTAGTACCTCTCTGTGCCCACATAGTGGCCATCAAATGTATATTGGAGGAGGTTTTCATGTTTCCACTTTGAAAAGTAAAAGAAACGAACTCTCTCTCTCTCTCTATCTCTCTCCAACAGTCCCTCGGGATAGTGTGCACAAGTATTCACTGAGTTATTGAAGAAGGTGTTTCCCTTGGTAGCCGATATGGAACTTGCTGCAGGAATGAAATATAACCTGAAGTCGAGCTGTATTGCTGTTGTGCATATATATTCAGAGTTTTTCGTGTATGACCCTCTGATAGAGTGGGAGGACGTCGAGTATGCGGAGCAAGGCACAGCAGCAGCTCGGCTACAAGCACCGAAGCGTTCTCTCCACCGTAGTACGACAGCAGATGCCAGTGGTGTGACAGAGTGCTGCGAGGAGAATGGCTTATCAAAATCTTACGAGATCGATTTTCCTTAAATTGAGAGGAGGTTTAACTGTGCCTCCCGTGCACTGCCAGTGCCACTACCTCCTCTCTTCCTGGAGAAACACGGACACAATTCAAAAAATCAACGCAGACGTCTGGAAACGTAGACTCGATGTTATCGATGCAGCTGCTGGGCAGCCGGCCATCATCTACGGAAGGACACCAGCAGCAAATGTAGTGATAGACGGTGTCAGCAGGACTGCAAACAGCAGATGTCTCCCTGTGGCTGAACAAGTCGAGGCGCTTATTCAAGCGGCCCTATGTCCATATAATCTGTCCAATGTATGCTGGGTGCCGTGGTTATAGTGAAGCCCCAACGTGTCTTAAGAGTCCTACGTAACATCTAAAACACACTGCTACAAAGAAAGGTTCAGCTGGCACTAGTCACTGCATGCTCCAGGCAAAATACCATAGGAGGCACATGTTTTTGCTCTAGGTTGTATGTCATTATTCTCCTAAGACCCTGGCGCGGTAAGTGTATACTCCCCCGACGAGAACAGAGGACGGCTGCCGATGAAGAGCTCGTAAAGTTGTTGAAGACAAGACAGGTTGACACCCATTGCGACTAGTGGTGATTTGTGTCGGTGATGTTCCCTGGTTCAACCCGGGCGACACTAGAAAATTTCGAAGTGGATCTTGTTGAAAACAGTTACTATTTAAACTGCAGCTCCGTATAGAATATATGAACGGAGCCCTCAAAATTTCAACAGTGGCTAAATAGTGCCTTGCTGATAGGGCTATACATTTATTTCAAGACAGCTTGATGCTGCTGTTGATTCTGATGTGGCAATATCACACGGCATGCACTAAATTAATTGCAGCACCGGAAAACTACTGATACTAGTGTTATTCTGCTGCCTAGGGAGCGGCGCTTGTGCACCTGTTTTTAGTTCTTTCTCCCTTGATGGGATTGCAAATGAATGTCTCGCCACCTCAGCGCAGAGTTGCGCAGCAGGTAATCGTTGAACACCGCACGGGGAGACTGAGAGCACCGATACGTAACACACACACAGACAGATACAGGCAGATATATGCAGACACATGACTAAACACGTGCGAGAGCTGTAACATCTGGATGTGGGTCTTACTGCCCATCTCGGATCCGTGAGCTGATGTGCACGAGAACACGTCTCTACCCCATATAATTGGTAAGATGCCCGCGGTGTTATACACATTTGGGGTATACTCTCCGCTTTGCGGAGGTTCGTTGGCTGCAGCAGATTGTCTATGTCAGGCGGAGGCTTTGGACAATGTGGCAATGCTGCAACCAAATACTGTTTGAGCTTTTTCCAGGTCATTCATGTTGTTGCGTAGGTAAGGTCCCGGGGCTTTCTCGTGAGTTGTGTGGGTGGAAACATATCTATGCAAGGACTGGTGTGTATGTACAGCAGCTGTTGTGTCCGTGATTTCGCAAAGTAACTTTAATGCCCAAATCATCTACGAGAGAGCAAGCCAACCGTTGCCGAAAATGAACGTCAGCCGCAGGAGTTGAATGTAAATTTATTTAGTTACGCACGGTAGCTTGCAAGTTAACCGCTGAAAAGCAAGACATACAGAGAGCCCTAAGTTAATAGTTGGCATCGTTAGGGAAACGCGAACCTAAGTACACAACTGTGTTTACGACACCCACTAAACCATGTGAATGACGCGATAACAACAAATTGTTTTGGTGGTGAAATCACCGAGTTTGCAGCAAGCTTGTGTCGGAACTATGCATATAGGATCAGAGCCACAAGCATACCTAGCTGCTAATGTAGTGAGGCTCCATGAGGCCGTGGCTTCAAGAGACACAAAATCAGGTATGCCCACGCTAGTTGTCTGCAAGAGTTGGAAACCTGCTCCATCAGCTCAGAAACGTGGCGTCAAGACGCCGCGCTGAAGAATGTGAATCGAGACGTACCATAGTAGAATATCTTGTACACTATAGCGTGCATGTTCTTCAGCACGTTCATGTGCATACACAATGAGTTCCGTCTACAAAACCTGCAGACTAGGACACTGTACTTCGTCTGCTCACTTAGCAGTTGACAGTGGTGAACTTGGTGTAAGCCCTGAAACTTCTACTCTATTATCCTAATGGCGGTGGGCTCCGTCTTTTTCGGCGCAGCTATACGCTTGATGACTACTCGTGTCCACTTGTACTTACACTATGCATACATGTCCGCAGATTCGAGGTATATAAATGTTGTAGGAAGTTTCCCCGCATCAAGGCGCAACAAAGGGCGACTGCGTAGACGGGCAAAACAATGGGATATACAAAGCTTCTGTAGATTTTGTTGGAGAGTTTGTAAACGTATACATATATGGTTTACACTTGATAACGTCGCTGCTCAAGCATTAGACATCAATCTCGAGGATTCCAATGTGACTCCTTGTCAGCCGGCCAGGAATAATCGGCAAATAACTCAGGGAATAGTGTGTTAGTAAACGTAAACTGCGTAGATTCCATTGCGACCTTTTGTCAACCGGACAGGAGTGGTCAGGAGATAATCCAGCGAATGCGAAGTACGCTAGTTTCGAAGCTCTAGCCCGTCCCCGTCAACGCCTGGTCGTATGCAAATAAGCAAACATGAAGCGCATATTCACACGTGCGCAAGGATAAATCTGTAAGGGGAGACTCGCGGGCATTTACTCGGGCCATTTTCACCGGCTCAGAAACACCAAGAGGGAAGCGGACTTCCGGCCGAATAAGCGAACTTTTCAAACAGGCGTGGCACTATTGGAATACGTTCGCTATGAAGACTATGCAGGGCTGAGACTTAGTGACACAGCTGTGCATTTTAAAAGAACTCCAAAGAAATGAAAGCTCTGCATCGCTTGTGTTCAACAAAAAGTCATGTAGAGCAGGTCATCACGTAGCTTTGTAGTTCTTGCGATCTAAATTACTGCGGGCAATGTGGCAGCAGGCGGGGAGTCTGCGCCACAGCTGATGAGGATTATTCTCCTTTCTTATACGTCTTAACTTTTAAAGGTCATTATCAGAGGCAGTACAGGTTCGACCTGTTTCTTGTGCATGCACGCACACGTGCGTCAAATTGTGACTGCGTATGGCTGTACAGAAGCAACATTCCGCGAATGCTTCCAATAATGCTTTTAAATATGAATCACTCAAATCGATTTCTATTCGCTGTGGGAGGCGAGATTCTCTTTCTGTAGATCAAGCTTTGGGAGGACTGCAATCAAAGGATCCATTGTCACCAGGAATCGTTCATACGTCCTGATCAACAAAGCGTGCGCCGTCTAGCCTCGAGACGTTGCTATAACAAGGGGGCACTGACTTACTACACTTTACACTCAAGAGAAGGCTTCCTCTTCCTCAACCCTACCCTCGAAATCTTCTCTTTTGCATTTTGTTAAAAGAAGCGCGGATGAAGAAGATATGGTCCGGGGGCAGGTCGACTATTACGAGCTGTTTTGCGGGCTGACCTGGCAGCACACTTTGTCAAGGAACGAATGCACCAAATCGCTACCAGTGTCTTTGTTTACCAAAGACTGTCTGACAAGCACAGTAGTCTACATTTTCACCATATACTGCTCCACCGAATAGGCGCGACTGGGAAAAACCCCTGAGCTGTAACTGCAGGGAATTCTTATAACGCGTAGTTACAGGGGGACCAACGAAGAGCGGCGGTTACACTGAGACAACGGTAGAACCGCAGAATGGCTGCACTGTTTAGTAGCTGTTCTGGAGTAGTACATAGTTGGTTCCACTTTATTGAGGATTCTTACCGGGCTGTGGTAGAATAGAGAACGATCTTTGACGGCCTAAGCATGGTAGTCCGGAAAATTAGTTGAAACACGGGGCTTGACATTTGGAGCCCGGAAGGCCACCAGCGGATGGAGACATTTTGCAACCGTGGCGGATGCGAATGAAAGATGAAAGTATCCCCAGAGATGTCTACGCACACAGCTATCTCTTGACTTTGACACGTCAGGTGGAGCGCGATTGGTGGATACGCAAATGCTGGATTTCCTTACTGTGCTCGAGATGTTACAACGTGACGATGTCAGCATTCTGCTTCCTCTTCAGTGCGAATGACTTATAGCACGGGCGAATATGCACGGCGTGTCTTATCACCGGACAAGCATTTGCTTGCTCGGACAAGGAAGAGACTTTTCGTTAAAAAGGTTCAGATCAATCTTCATTACTGTTCTGACTCAATTCTCTGCCAGCAACGTGGTTGCGTGATTGATCCTTATAGCCATGTAGCGACGGGCATCGCACAGCACAAAGGAACACCTGACGGAGCATTAACAAGTTGCAAAGGCAGGGATAGTGGCAACTGTCCTCATGTAAAAAACCTTCCCCACGACACTGTACATAAGTTTGCACGTGCCGTTGTGTGGTCCAGCAGTCTCGCACGAAGCAGAAGCCGCCCACACCGCGTGATGGGCCTGTTTCCGCGGCAGGGCGCAAACATTGCCGTCGGGGATGCCCCGAAGAACACCAGAAGAGAAACAGTGATGGCCGAGAGAGTAGTTTTTACAGGAGGCAACCCTATTATTCATTTCCGTTTATTAGCACGCCGTTCACCGGTGGCATTTGGGACAGAGGGCAGGCGCGTTGACGGCTGATATAGTGCAAAGCAGTAGACAG
>JAEOAE010000921.1:0-42992 GCA_036365155.1 Meriones psammophilus | reverse complement strand
AGGACACAAGAACATTGAAAACCTGCTAGCTAACGAAATGACTCCAGAGCACTTAAAAACCTGCTTCCAATGAAATGACTCCCAGAGCATTTAAACCTTGCTTCCAATAAATGACTCAGAGCACTTAAAAAAACCCGCTTCAAAGAAATGACTACAGAACACTTAAAACCTTGCTTCAAAAGAAATGACTCCAGAGCACTTAAAAACCCGCTTCCTATGAAATGACCCAGAGCACTTAAAAATCAGCTTTCATCTAAATGACCCCAGAGCACATTAAAACCTGCATCCAACGAAATGACCCCAGAGCACTTACAAACCCGCTTCCAAAGAAATGACTCCATGCACTTAAAAACTGCTTCCAACTAAATGAATCAGAGCATTTAAAACCCGTCAAGGAAATAACTCCAGAGCACTTAAAAACCTACTTCAACGAAATGACCCTAGAGCACTCAAAAAACCTGTTTCCAACAAAATGACACAAGAACACTTAAAACCTGCTTTCAAAGAAATGATTCCAGAGCACTTAGAAACCTGCTTCCAATTAAATGACTCCAGAGCACTTAAATCCTGCTTCCAATGAAATGACTCAGAGCATTTAAAACCTTGCTTCCACATAAATGACTCCAGAGCACTTAAAAACCCGCTTCCAAAGAGGCGACCTAAAATGACTAGAGAACAATTAAAACCTTGCTTCAAAAGAAATGACTCAGAACAATTTAAAACCTGCTTCAAAAGAAATGAATTCAGAGCACTTAAAAACCGCGCAAAGAAAGGATGCTAACACTTAAAAACCAACTTCCAGCAAAATGACTCCAGAGCACTTACAAACCCGCTTCCAAAGAAATGACCCCTAGAGCCCTTAAAAACCCACTTCCAATGAAATGACTTAGAGCACTTAAAAACTAAGCTGTGACGAATGACCCAAGAGCACTTTTAAAACCCACTTCCAACGAAATGACTAGAACACTTAAACTCCTACTCCTGGAAATGACTCCAGAGCACTTAAAAAAACCTGTTCCAACAAAATGAGCCCAGAGCACTTAAAAACCACTCCCAAAAATTAGCACTGAAACCCAACGAAATGAGGCACTTAAAACCTGCTTTCAACAATTAATGAGGCCAGAACACTTAAAAAGCTGCTTCCAAATTAATGACTCCAGAGCACTTAAAACCTGTGAATGACCAACAAAATGGCTCAGGCACTTAAAAACCCGCTTCAAAACGAAATGACTCCAGAGCACTTAAAAACCCGCCTCAAGCAGAAATGACCCCAGAGCACTTAAAAACCCGCCTCAAAAAAATGACCCAGAGCACTTAAAACCCGCCTAAAACTAAATGAGCCCACTTAAAACCCGCACTTAAAACCTTAGCTCCAGAAATTAAAAACCAGGGCAATTAAAACCGCTTCCAAACCCGCTTCACGAAATGACCTCAGAGCACTTAAAAACCCGCCAACAAAAATGAGCCCAGGGCACTTAAAAACCAGCATCCAACAAAATGACTGTAGAGCACTTAAAACCCGCTTCCAAGAAATGACTCCAGAGCACTTAAAACCTGCTTCAAGGAAATGACTCAGAGCATTAAAAACCCGCTTCCAACTAAATGACCCCAGGGCATTAAAAAACCTGCTTCAACTAAATGACTCCAGAGCACTTAAAAACCCTGCTTCCAAGGAAATGACTCCAGAGCACTTAAAACCTGTTTCCAAAAAATGACCCAGAGAAAACTTAAAAACCCAGAACATTTAAAAACCAACTAAAAATGACTCCAGAGCACTTAAAAAACCCGCTTCCAAATAAATGACTCCAGATCACTTAAAACCTTGCTTCCAAATAAATGACTCCAGAGCATTTAAAAACCTTGCTTCCAAAGAAATGACTACAGAACACTTAAAAACCTTGCTTCCAAAGAAATGACTCCAGAGCACTTAAAAACCTGCTTCAAAGAAATGACTCAGAGCACTTAAAAACCCGCTTCCAAAGAAATGACTTCCAGAACACTTAAAAACCCACTTCCAAAAAATGACTCAGAGCACTTAAAAAATGAATCCAGGCACTGAAACCCAAAGAAATGACTCAGAGCACTTAAAACCCTTGTCCAATGAATGACCCAGAGCACTTAAAACCCAATTGACCAAAGAAAATGACCCCTGAGCACTTAAAACCCAGCACTTCCAAACCAGCTTCCAATCTAAATGACCCCAGAGCACTTAAAACCCACTTCCAATGAAATGACTCCAGAGCACTTAAAAAACCCCCTTCCAATGAAATGACTCCAGAGCACTTAAAAACCCTTGTCAATGAAATAACCCCAGAGCAAAAACCGCTTCAAATGACCCAGAGCACTTAAAAACCCGCTTCAAACTAAATGACTCCAGAGCACTTAAAAACCCGCAACGAAATGACTCAGAGCACTTAAAAACCCGCTTCCAAAGAAATGACCCCAGAGCACTTAAAAACCTGCTTCCAAAGAAATGACTCCAGAACACTTAAAAACCCGCTTCCAAAGAAATGACTCCAGAGCACTTAAAACCTTGCTAAAAAATGACCTTAAAAAACTGCTTCCAAAGAAATGACCCAGGGCACTTTAAAACCCGAGCACTCAAAAGGAAATGACCCCAGAGCACTTAAAAACCTGCTTCCAAAAAAATGAGCCCTGGGCACTTAAAAACCTGCTTCCAACGAAATGAGCCCAGGCACTTAAAAACCCGCTCCAACGAAATGACCCCAGAGCACTTAAAAACCCGCTTCCAACGAAATGAGCCCAGAGCACTTAAAACCCGCATCCAAAGAAATGAGCCCAGAGCACTTAAAAACCGCCGCTTCCAACTTAAAACCTGCTTCAATGAAATGACTCAGGGCACTTAAAAACCCGCTTAAAAAGCCCAGGACACTTAAAAACCTGCTTGCAACGAAATGACCCCAGAGCACTTAAAAACCCGCTTCCAACGAAATGACACCAGAGTACTTAAAAACCCGCTTCCAACGAAATGAGCCCAGGGCACTTAAAAACAAGCTTCCAACGAAATGAGCCCAGAGCACATTAAAAAACCGCATCCAAAGAAATGACCCTAGAGCACTTAAACCCCCGTTTCCAACAAAAGGACACAAGAACATTGAAAAACCTGCTTCCAACGAAATGACTCCAGAGCACTTAAAAACCTGCTTCCAATGAAATGACTCCAGAGCATTTAAAACCTTGCTTCCAAATAAATGACTCCAGAGCACTTAAAAACCCGCTTCCAAAGAAATGACTACAGAACACTTAAAACCTTGCTTCAAAAGAAATGACGCCAGAGCACTTAAAAACCCTTGTCCAATGAAATAACCCCAGAGCACTTAAAAACCCGCTTCCAATGAAATAACCCCAGAGCACTTAAAAACCGCTTCCAACGAAATGAGTCCAGAGCACTTAAAAACCCGCTTCCAACGAAATGACCCCAGAGCACTTAAAAACCCGCTTCCAACGAAATGACCCCAGAGCACTTACAAACCCGCTTCCAACGAAATGCCTCCAGAGCTCTTAAAACCTTGCTTCCAAAGAATTGACTCCAGAGCACTTACAAACCCGCTTCAAAGAAATGACTCCAGGGCACTTAAAAACCCGCTTCCAACAAAAGGACACAAGAACATTTAAAACCCGCCACAAGGAAATGACTCCAGAGCACTTAAAAACCTGCTTCCAATGAAATGACTCCAGAGCACTTAAAACCTTGCTTCCAAATAAATGACTCCAGAGCACTTAAAAACCCGCTTCCAGTGAAATGACTCCAGAGCACTTAAAAACCCGCTTCCAACGAAATGACCCCAGAGCACTTATAAACCCGCTTCCAACGAAATGACTCCAGAGCACTTAAAAACCTGCTTCGAACAAAATGAGCCCAGAGCACTTAAAAACCCGCTCCCAAGGAAAGTACCCAAGAGCACTTAAAAACCTGCTTTCAACGAAATGAGGCCACAACACTTAAAAAGCCGCTTCCAACGAAATGAGCCCAGGGCACTTAAAAACCTACATCCAACGAAATGAGCCCAATGCACTTAAAAACCCGCTTCCAACGAAATGAGCCCAGGGAACTTAAAAACCCGCTTCCAAAGAATTGAGCCCAGGGCATTTAAAAACCCGCTTCCAACGATATGAGCCCAGGGCACTTAAAAACCCACTTCCAACGAAATGAGCCGAGGGAACTTAAAAATCCGCTTCCAACAAAATGAGCCCAGGGCACGTAAAAACTCGCTTCAAAGGAAATGAGCCCAGGGCACTTAAAAACCTGCTTCCAACGAAATGAGCTCGGGGCACTTAAAAACCCGCTTCCACCGAAATGACCCCAGGGCACTTAAAAACTGCTTCCACCAAAATGACCCCAGAGCACTTAAAAACCCGCCTCCAAAGAAATGACCCCAGAGCACTAGAAAACCTGCTTCCAACGAAATGAGCCCAGAGCACTTCAAAACCCGCTTCCAAAGGAATGACCCCAGAGCACTTAAAAACCCGCTTCCATGGAAATGACCCCAAAGCACATTGAAAACCCGCATCCAACGAACTGACCCCAGAGTACTTACAAACCCGCTTCCAAAGAAATGACTCCAGGCACTTAAAAAACCGCTTCCAACGAAAGGACTCCTGAGCACTTAAAAACCCGATTCGAAGGAAATGACTCCAGAGCACTTAAAAACCTGGTTCCAATGAAATGACCCCAGAGCACTTAAAAACCCTTGTCCAATGAAATGACCCCAGAGCACTTAAAAACCAGCTTCCAACGAAATGACTCCAGAGCACTTAGAAACCTGCTTCCAATTAAATGACTCCAGAGCACTTAAAAGCTTGCTTCCAAATGAATGACTCCAGATCACTTCAAAACCCGCTTCCAAAGAAATGACTCCAGAACACTTAAAACCATGCTTCAAATAAATGACTCCAGAGCACTTAAAAACCCGCTTCCAAAGAAATGAATTCCAGAGCACTTAAAAACCCGCTTCCAAAGAAAGGATACCAGAACACTTAAAAACCCACTTCCAGCGAAATGACTCCAGAGCACTTACAAACCCGCAACCAACGAAATGACCCTAGAGCACTTAAAAACCCTTGTGCAATGAAATGACCCCAGAGCACTTAAAAACCAGCTTCCAACGAAATGACCCAAGAGCACTTAAAAACCCACTTCCAACGAAATGACTCCAGAGCACTTAAAAACCGGCTTCCAATGAAATGACGCCAGAGCACTTAAAAACCCTTGTCCAATGAAATAACCCCAGAGCACTTAAAAACCCGCTTCCAATGAAATAACCCCAGAGCACTTAAAAACCGCTTCCAACGAAATGAGTCCAGAGCACTTAAAAACCTGCTTCCAACGAAATGACCCCAGAGCACTTAAAAACCCGCTTCCAACGAAATGACCCCAGAGCACTTAAAAACCCGCTTCCAACGAAATGACCCCAGAGCACATTAAAAACCTGCATCCAACGAAATGACCCCAGAGCACTTACAAACCCGCTTCCAAAGAAATGACTCCAGGCACTTAAAAACCCGCTTCCAACAAAAGGACACAAGAACATTTAAAAACCCGCTTCCAACGAAATGACTCCAGAGCACTTAAAAACCTGCTTCCAATGAAATGACTCCAGAGCACTTAAAACCTTGCTTCCAAATAAATGACTCCAGAGCACTTAAAAACCCGCTTCCAGTGAAATGACTCCAGAGCACTTAAAAACCCGCTTCCAACGAAATGACCCCAGAGCACTTATAAACCCGCTTCCAACGAAATGACCCCAGAGCACTTAAAAAGCCGTTCAAAACGAAATGACCCCAGAGCACTTAAAAACCTGCTTCCAACGAAATGAGCCCAGAGCACTTAAAAACCTGCCTCCAACGAAATGAGCCCAGGGCACTTAAAAACCCGCTTCCAACGAAATGAGCCCAGAGCACTTAAAAACCCGCTTCCAACGAAATGAGCCCAGGGCACTTCAAAACCAGCATCCAAACTTAAAACGAAATGAGCCCAGAGCACTTAAAACCCGCTTCCAACGAAATGAGCCCAGGGCACTTAAAACCCGCTTCCAATGAAATGAGCTCAGAGCACTTAAAAACCGCTCCAATGAAATGAGCCCAGAGCACTTAAAAACCTGCTTCCAAACGAAATGACCCAAGAGCACTTAAAAACCGCTTCCAACGAAATGACACCAGAGTACTTAAAAACCCGCTTCCAACGAAATGAGCCCAGGGCACTTAAAAACAAGCTTCCAACGAAATGAGCCCAGAGCACATTAAAAAACCGCATCCAAAGAAATGACCCTAGAGCACTTAAACACCGCGCTTTCCAACAAAAGGACACAAGAACATTAAAAACCTGCTCCAAAGAAATGACTCAGAGCACTTAAAAACCTGCTTTCAATGAAATGACTCAGACACAAGAACATTGAAAACCTGCTTCCAAATAAATGACTCCAGAGCACTTAAAAACCCGCTTCCAAAGAAATGACTACAGAACATTTAAAACCTTGCTTCCAAAGAAATGACTCCAGAGCACTTAAAAACCCTTGTCCAATGAAATGACCCCAGAACACTTAAAACCTTGCTTCAAAAGAAATGACCCCAGAGCACTTAAAAACCTGCTTCCAATGAAATGACCCCAGAGCACTTAAAAAC
Organism: Meriones psammophilus; assembly: GCA_036365155.1. Classification (NCBI taxonomy): domain Eukaryota; kingdom Metazoa; phylum Chordata; class Mammalia; order Rodentia; family Muridae; genus Meriones; species Meriones psammophilus. The sequence goes on along the minus strand of JAEOAE010000921.1, from coordinate 36,350 downwards.
CCGCTGCGAAATGACCCCAGAGCACTTAAAAACCCCAGGCATCCAACGAAATGACCCCAGAGCACTTAAAAACCCGCTTCCAAAGAAATGACTCCAGAGCACTTAAAAACCTTGCTTCCAAAGAAATGACTCCAGAGCATTTAAAAACCCGCTTCAAAGAAATGACTCCAGAGCACTTAAAAACCTGCTTCAAATGAAATGACTCCAGAGCACTTAAAACCTGTTTCCAAATAAATGACACAAGAACACTTAAAAACCCGCTTCCAAAGAAATGACTCCAGAGCACTTAAAAACCCGCTTCCAACGAAATGACTCCAGAGCACTTAAAACCTTGCTTCCAAAGAAATGACCCAGAGCACTTAAAACCCGCTTCCAAAGAAATGACCCCAGAACACTTAAAAACCCGCTTCCAAAGAAATGACCCTAGAGCACTTAAAAACCTGTTTCCAACAAATGACACCAGAACACTTAAAAACCTGCTTCAAAAAGAAATGACTCCAGAGCACTTAAAACCCAACTTCCAATGAAAATGACTCCAGAGCACTTAAAACCTTGCTTCCAAAGAAATGACTCCAGAGCACTTAAAACCCCGCTTCCAATGAAATGACTACAGAACACTTAAAAACCTTGCTTCAAACGAAATGACCCCAGAGCACTTAAAAACCCGTCAACGAAATGACCCCAGAACACTTAAAAACCCGCTTCCAAAGAAATGACTCCAGAGCACTTAAAAACCCGCTTCCAACGAAATGACCCAGAGCACTTAAAAACCCGCTTCCAAAACCGAAATGACTCCAGAGCACTTAAAAACCTGCTTCCAAGGAAATGACTCCAGAGCACTTAAAAACCCGCTTTCAAGGAAATGACTCCAGAGCACTTAAAAACCTGCTTCCAATGAAATGACCCTAGAGCACTTAAAACCCGTTTGACCAACAAAAAAAACTCCTTCTGTGAAATGACTCAGGGAATTAAAAACCTGTTTCAAAGAAATGATTCCCAGAGCACTTAAAACCTGCTTCCCAACAAAAATGACTCCAGAGCACTTAAAAACCCACTTCCAATGAAATGACTCCAGAGCACTTAAAAACCCGCTTCCAACTAAATGACTCCAGAGCACTTAAAAACCTGCTTCCAAATAAATGACTACAGAACAATTAAAACCTTGCTCCAAAGAAATGACTCAAGAACTTAAAAACCGCTTCCAAAACCTGACCCCAAACTTAAAAACCGCTTCCAACTAAATGACCCCAGAGCACTTAAAACCCGCTTCCAAAGAAATGACCCCAGAGCACTTAAAACCCAACTTCCAAAGAAAATGACTCCAGAGCACTTAAAAACCCGCTTCCAAAGAAATGACCCCAGAGCACTTAAAAACCTTGTTCCAAAGAAATGACCCCAGAGCACTTAAAAACCCGCTTCCAATGAAATGACCCCAGAGCACTTAAAAACCCAACTAAATGAGCCCAAACTTAAATGACTACAGAAATGACTTAAAAAAACTGCTTCAAAAAAATGACTCCAGAGCACTTAAAAACCCCAGAGCCAAACAAAATGACATGAGAGCACTTAAAAACCCACTCCCAACGAAATGACTCGAGAGCACTTAAAAACCTGCTTCCAAAGAAATGACTCCAGAGCACTTAAAACCCATTCCAAATAAATGACCCCAGAGCACTTAAAAACCTGCTTCCAACAAAATGACCCAAGAACACTTAAAAACCCGCTTCCAAATAAATGACTCCAGAGCACTTAAAAACCGCTTCCAACTAAATGACTCCAGAGCACTTAAAAACCCGCTTCAAAAAAGAAATGACTCCAGAGCACTTAAAAACCTGCTTCCAAAATTGACTCCAGAGCACTTAAAAACCTGCTTCCAATGAAATGACCCCAGAACACTTAAAAACCCGCTTCCAAAGAAATGAGCCCAGAGACTTAAAAACCCGCTTCCAAAGAAATGACCCAGAGCACTTAAAAACCAGCATCCAAACTAAATGAGCCCAGAGCACTTAAAACCCCGCTTCAAAGGAAATGACCCCAGGGCACTTAAAAACCTGCTTCCAAAAAATGAGCCCAGTGCACTTAAAAAACTGCTTCCAAACAAATGAGCCCAGGGCACTTAAAAACCCACTTCCAACAAAATGACTCCAGAGCACTTAAAAACCTTAAAAATGACTCCAGAGCACAAAACCTGAAAAATGACCCAGAGCACTAAAAACCTGCTTCCAAAGAAAATGACTCCAGAGCACTTAAAAACCCGCTTCCAAAGAAATGACTCAGAGCACTTAAAAACCGGCTTCAAATGAAATGACTCCAGAGCACTTAAAAACCCTTTTCCAAAGAAATGACCCCAGAGCACTTAAAACCCGCTTCCAAAGAAATAACCCCAAAAATGCAATTAAAAACCCGCCTCCAACTTAATGACCCCAGAGCACATTAAAAACCGCATCCAAAGAAATGACCCTAGAGCACTTAAACCACCATTTTCCAACAAAAGGACACAAGAACATTGAAAAACCTGCTTCCAACGAAATGACTCCAGAGCACTTAAAAACCTGCTTCCAATGAAATGACTCAGAGCATTTAAAACCTTGCTTCCAAATAAATGACTCCAGAGCACTTAAAAACCCGCTTCCAAAGAAATGACTACAGAACACTTAAAACCTTGCTTCAAAAGAAATGACTCCAGAGCACTTAAAACCCGCTTCCAAATGAAATGACCCCAGAGCACTTAAAAACCCGCTTTCAAAGAAATGACCCCAGAGCACATTAAAAACCTGCATCCAAAAGAAATGACCCCAGAGCACTTAAAACCCGCTTCCAAAGAAATGACTCCATGCACTTAAAAACCTACTTCCAAATGAGCCCAAATGACTCCAGAGCATTTAAAAACCCGCTCAAAAGGAAATGACTCCAGAGCACTTAAAAACCTGCTTCAAAAAATGACCCTAGAGCACTCAAACACCTGTTTCCAACAAAATGACACAAGAACACTTAAAACCTGCTTCCAAAGAAATGATTCCAGAGCACTTAAAAACCTGCTTCCAATTAAATGACTCCAGAGCACTTAAAACCTTGCTTCCAAATAAATGACTCCAGAGCACTTAAAACCCACTTCCAAAGAATTGACTACAGAACACTTAAAACCCGCCTTCAAAAGAAATGACTCCAGAGCACTTAAAAACCTGCTTCCAAAGAAATGACCCCAGAGCACTTAAAAACCCGCTTCCAAAGAAAGGATGACCCCGCTTCCAAAGAAATGACTTAAAAACCAACTTCCAGCAAAATGACTCCAGAGCACTTACAAACCCGCTTCCAAAGAAATGACCCTAGAGCACTTAAAAACCCTTGTCCAATGAAATGACCCCAGAGCACTTAAAAACCTGCTTCCAATGAAATGACCAGAGCACTAAAAAACCTGCCCAAATAAATGCAGAGCACTTAAAAACCCACTTCCAAAGAAATGACTCCAGAACACTTAAAATCCCGCTACCAACGAAATGACTCCAGAGCACTTAAAAACCCACTTCCAACGAAATGACTCCAGAGCACTTAAAAAGCTGCTTCCAACAAAATGAGCCCAGAGCACTTAAAAACCCGCTCCCAAGGAAAGTACCCGAGAGCACTTAAAAACCTGCTTTCAACGAAATGAGGCCAGAGCACTTAAAAAGCCGCTTCCAACGAAATGAGCCCAGGGCTCTTAAAAACCTACATCCAACGAAATGAGCCCAATGCACTTAAAAACCCGCTTCCAACGAAATGAGCCCAGGGAACTTAAAAACCCGCTTCCAAAGAATTGAGCCCAGGGCATTTAAAAACCCGCTTCCAACTAAATGAGCCCAGGGCACTTAAAAACCCACTTCCAACGAAATGAGCCCAGGGAACTTAAACATCCGCTTCCAACGAAATGAGCCCAGGGCACTTAAAAACCTGATTCCAACGAAATGAGCCCAGGGCACTTAAAAACTCGCTTCAAAGGAAATGAGCCCAGGGCACTTAAAAACCTGCTTCCAACGAAATGAGCCCAGGGCACTTAAAAACCCGCTTCCACCGAAATGACCCCAGGGCACTTAAAAACTGCTTCCACCAAAATGACCCCAGAGCACTTAAAAACCCGCTTCCAAAGAAATGACCCCAGAGCACTAGAAAACCTGCTTCCAACGAAATGACCCCAGAGCACTTCAAAACCCGCTTCCAAAGGAATGACCCCAGAGCACTTAAAAACCCGCTTCCAATGAAATGACCCCAAAACCTTGCACATTGAAAACCCGCATCCAAAGAAATGACCCCAGAGCACTTAAAAACCCGCTCCAAAGAAATGACTCCAGGCACTTAAAACCGCTTTTGTCGAAAGGACTCCTGAGCACTTAAAAACCGCTTTCAATGAAATGACTCCAGAGCACTTAAAAACCTGCTTCCAACGAAATTACCCCAGAGCACTTAAACACCTGTTTCCAACAAAATGACACAAGAACACTTAAAAACCCGCTTCCAAAGAAATGACTCCAGAGCACTTAGAAACCTGCTTCCAATTAAATGACTCCAGAGCACTTAAAACCTTGCTTCCAAATGAAAGACTCCAGATCACTTCAAAACCCGCTTCCAAAGAAATGACTCCAGAACACTTAAAACCATGCTTCAAAAAAATGACTCCAGAGCACTTACAAACACCGAAACCAACGAAATGACCCTAGACCACTTAAAAACCCTTGTCCAATGAAATGACCCCAGAGCACTTAAAAACCAGCTTCCAACGAAATGACCCAAGAGCACTTAAAAACCCACTTCCAACGAAATGACTCCAGAGCACTTAAAAACCGGCTTCCAATGAAATGACTCCAGAGCACTTAAAAACCCTTGTCCAATGAAATAACCCCAGAGCACTTAAAAACCCGCTTCCAACGAAATAACCCCAGAGCACTTAAAAACCTCTTCCAACGAAATGAGTCCAGAGCACTTAAAAACCAGCTTCCAACGAAATGACTCCAGAGCACTTAAAAACCCGCTTCCAACGAAATGACCCCAGAGCACTTAAAAACCTGCTTCCAACGAAATGACCCCAGAGCACATTAAAAACCTGCATCCAACGAAATAACCCCAGAGCACTTACAAACCCGCTTCCAAAGAAATTACTCCAGGCACTTAAAAACCCGCTTCCAACAAAAGGACACAAGAACATTTAAAAACCCGCTTCCAACGAAATGACTCCAGAGCACTTAAAAACCTGCTTCCAATGAAATGACTCCAGTGCACTTAAAACCTTGCTTCCAAATAAATGACTCCAGAGCACTTAAAAACCCGCTTCCAAAGAAATGACTACAAAACACTTAAAATCTTGCTTCAAAAGAAATGACCCCAGAGCACTTAAAAACCAGCTTCCAGTGAAATGACTCCAGAGCACTTAAAAACCCGCTTCCAACGAAATGACCCCAGAGCACTTATAAACCCACTTCCAACGAAATGACCCCAGAGCACTTAAAAAGCCGTTCAAAACGAAATGACCCCAGAGCACTTAAAAACCTGCTTCCAACAAAATGAGCCCAGAGCACTTAAAAACCCGCCTCCAACGAAATGAGCCCAGGGCACTTAAAAACAAGCTTCCAACGAAATGAGCCCAGAGCACTTAAAAACCCGCTTCCAACGAAATGAACCCAGGGCACTTAAAAACCCGATTCCAACGAAATGAGCCCAGAGCACTTAAAAACCCTCTTCCAACGAAAAGATCCCAGAGCACTTAAAAACCTGCTTCCAACGAAATGACACGAGAGTACTTAAAAACACTTGTCCAATGAAATGACCACAGAGCACTTAAAAACTGGCTTCCAACGAAATGACCCAAGAGCACTTAAAAACCCACTTGCAACGAAATGACTCCAGAGCACTTAAAAACCGGCTTCCAATGAAATTACTCCAGAGCACTTAAAAACCATTTTCCAATGAAATAACCCCAGAGCACTTAAAAACCCGCTTCCAACGAAATAACCCCAGAGCAATTAAAAACCCGCTTCCAACTTAATGACCCCAGAGCACATTAAAAAACCGCATCCAAAGAAATGACCCTAGAGCACTTAAACCCCCGTTTCCAACAAAAGGACACAAGAACATTGAAAAACCTGCTTCCAACGAAATGACTCCAGAGCACTTAAAATCCTGCTTCCAATGAAATGACTCCAGAGCATTTAAAACCTTGCTTCCAAATAAATGACTCCAGAGCACTTAAAAACCCGCTTCCAAAGAAATGACTACAGAACACTTAAAATCTTGCTTCAAAAGAAATGACCCCAGAGCACTTAAAAACCAGCTTCCAGTGAAATGACTCCAGAGCACTTAAAAACCCGCTTCCAACGAAATGACCCCAGAGCACTTATAAACCCGCTTCCAACGAAATGACCCCAGAGCACTTAAAAAGCCGTTCAAAACGAAATGACCCCAGAGCACTTAAAAACCTGCTTGCAACAAAATGAGCCCAGAGCACTTAAAAACCCGCCTCCAACGAAATGAGCCCAGGGCACTTAAAAACCCGCATCCAACGAAATGAGCCCAGAGCACTTAAAAACCCGCTTCCAACGAAATGAGCCCAGGGCACTTAAAAACCCGCTTCCAACGAAATGACCCCAGAGCACTTAAAAACCCTCTTCCAACGAAAAGATCCCAGAGCACTTAAAAACCTGCTTCCAACGAAATGACACGAGAGTACTTAAAAACACTTGTCCAATGAAATGACCACAGAGCACTTAAAAACTGGCTTCCAACGAAATGACCCAAGAGCACTTAAAAACCCACTTGCAACGAAATGACTCCAGAGCACTTAAAACCGGCTTCCGAAATGAAATTACTCCAGAGCACTTAAAAACCATTTTCCAATGAAATAACCCCAGAGCACTTAAAAACCCGCTTCCAAAGAAATAACCCCAGAGCAATTAAAAACCCGCTTCCAACTTAATGACCCCAGAGCACATTAAAAAACCGCATCCAAAGAAATGACCCTAGAGCACTTAAACCCCCGTTTCCAACAAAAGGACACAAGAACATTGAAAAACCTGCTTCCAACGAAATGACTCCAGAGCACTTAAAATCCTGCTTCCAATGAAATGACTCCAGAGCATTTAAAACCTTGCTTCCAAATAAATGACTCCAGAGCACTTAAAAACCCGCTTCCAAAGAAATGACTACAGAACACTTAAAACCTTGCTTCAAAAGAAATGACTCCAGAGCACTTAAAAACCCGCTTCCAATGAAATGACCCCAGAGCACTTAAAAACACGCTTTCAACGAAATGACCCCAGAGCACATTAAAAACCTGCATCCAACGAAATGACCCCAGAGCACTTACAAACCCGCTTCCAAAGAAATGACTCCATGCACTTAAAAACCTGCTTCCAACGAAATGACTTCAGAGCATTTAAAAAACCCGCTTCGAAGGAAATGACTCCAGAGCACTTAAAAACCTGCTTCCAACGAAATGACCCTAGAGCACTTAAACACCTGTTTCCAACAAAATGACACAAGAACACTTAAAAACCTGCTTCCAAAGAAATGATTCCAGAGCACTTAGAAACCTGCTTCCAATTAAATGACTCCAGAGCACTTAAAACCTTGCTTCCAAATAAATGACTCCAGAGCACTTAAAAACCCACTTCCAAAGAATTGACTACAGAACACTTAAAACCTTGCTTCAAAAGAAATGACTCCAGAGCACTTAAAAACCTGCTTCCAAAGAAATGAATTCCAGAGCACTTAAAAACCCGCTTGCAAAGAAAGGATACCCGAACACTTAAAAACCAACTTCCAGCAAAATGACTCCAGAGCACTTACAAACCCGCTTCCAAAGAAATGACCCTAGAGCACTTAAAAACCCTTGTCCAACGAAATGACCCAAGAGTACTTAAAAACCCACTTCCAACGAAATGACTCCAGAACACGTAAAAACCGGCTTCCAATGAAATGACTCCAGAGCACTTAAAACTTGCTTCCAAAAAAATGAGCACTGGGAACTTAAAAACCCGCTTCCAACGAAATGACTCCAGAGCACTTAAAAACTGTCTTCCAACTAAATGACTCCAGAGCACTTACAAAACCGCTTCCAACGAAATGCCTCCAGAGCTCTTAAAACCTTGCTTCCAAAGAATTGACTCCAGAGCACTTAAAAACCCGATTCCAAAGAAATGACTCCAGAACACTTAAAAACCCGCTTCCAATGAAATGAGCCCAGAGCTCTTAAAAACCCACTTCCAGCCAAAAGCCTCCAGAGCACTTACAAACCCGCTTCCAAAGATATGACCCTAGAGCACTTAAAAACCCTTGTCCAATGAAATGACCCCAGAGCACTTAAAAACCCGCTTCCAACGAAATGACCCAAGAGCACTTAAAAACCCACTTCCAACGAAATGACTCCAGAGCACTTAAAAACGGGCTTCGAAGGAAATGACTCCAGAACACTTAAAAACCTGCTTCCAACGAAATGACCCTAGAGCACTTAAACACCCGTTTCCAACAAAAGGACATGAGAACAATTAAAAACCCGCTTCCAACGAAATGACTGTAGAGCACTTAAAAACCTGCTTCCAGTGAAATGAATCCAGAGCACTTAAAAACCCGCTTCCAATGAAATGACCGCAGAGCACTTAAAAACCTGCTTCCAACGAAATGAGCCCAGGGTACTTAAAAACCCGCTCACAAGGAAATGTCCCCAGAGCACTTAAAAACCCGCTTCCAAAAAAATGAGCCCCGGGAACTTAAAAATCCGCTTCCAACGAAATGAGCCCAGAGCACTTAAAAACCCGCATCCAACGAAATTACCCCAGAGCACTTACAAACCCGCTATGACACCAGGCACTTAAAAACCCGCTTCCAACGAAATGACTCCAGAGCACTTAAAAACCCACTTCGAAGAAAATGACTCCAGGCACTTAAAAACCCGCTTCCAACGAAATGACTCCAGAGCACTTAAAAACCTGCTTCGAAGGAAATGAATCCAGGCACTTAAAAACCCGCTTCCAACGAAATGACTCCAGAGCACTTAAAAACCCGCTTCGAAGGAAATGACTCCAGAGCACTTAAAAACCTGCCTCGAAGGAAATGACTCCAGAGCACTTAAAAACCCGCTTCCAACGAAATGATTCCAGAGCACTTAAAAACCCGCTTCGAAGGAAATGACTCCAGAACACTTAAAAACCTGCTTCCAACGAAATGACCCTAGAGCACTTAAACACCCGTTTCCAACAAAAGGACATGAGAACAATTAAAAACCCGCTTCCAACGAAATGACTGTAGAGCACTTAAAAACCTGCTTCCAGTGAAATGACTCCAGAGCACTTAAAAACCTGCTTCGAAGGAAATGACTTCAGAGCATTAAAAACCTGCTTCCAACTAAATGACTCTAGAGCATTTAAAAAACCTGCTTCGAAGGAAATGACTCCAGAGCACTTAAAAACCTGCTTCCAACAAAATGACCCTAGAGCACTTAAACACCTGTTTCCAAAAAATGACACAAGAACACTTAAAAACCCGCCTAACGAAATGACTCCAGAGCACTTAGAAACCTGCTTCCAATATAATGACTCCAAATCACTTAAAACCTTGCTTCCAAATAAATGACTCCAGAGCATTTAAAAACCCGCTTCCAAAGAAATGACTACAGAACACTTAAAACCTTGCTTCAAAAGAAATGACTCCAGAGCACTTAAAAACCTGCTTCCAAAGAAATGAATTCCAGAGCACTTAAAAACCCGCTTGCAAAGATAGGATACCAGAACACTTAAAAACCCACTTCCAGCAAAATGACTCCAGAGCACTTACAAACCCGCTCCCAAAGAAATGACCCTAGAGCACTTAAAAACCCTTGTCCAATGAAATGACCCCAGAGCACTTAAAAACCCGCTTCCAACGAAATGACCCAAGAGCACTTAAAAACCCACTTCCAACGAAATGACTCCAGAGCACTTAAAAACCGTCTTCCAATGAAATGACTCCAGAGCACTTAAAATCCCCCTACCAACGAAATGACTCCAGAGCACTTAAAAACCCGCCTCCAACGAAATGACTCCAGAGCACTTAAAAACTGGCTTCCAACTAAATGACTCCAGAGCACTTACAAACCCGCTTCCAACGAAATGCCTCCAGAGCTCTTAAAACCTTGCTTCCAAAGAATTGACTCCAGAGCACTTAAAAACCCGCTTCCAAAGAAATGACTCCAGAACACTTAAAAACCCGCTTCCAATGAAATGACCGCAGAGCACTTAAAAACCTGTTTCCAGCTAAATGAGCCCAGGGCACTTAAAAACCCGCTCACAAGGAAATGACCCCAGAGCACTTAAAAACCCGCTTCCAAAAAAATGAGCCCTGGGAACTTAAAAACTGCCTTCCAACGAAATGAGCCCAGAGCACTTAAAAACCCGCATCCAACGAAAATGACCCCAGAGCACTTAAAAACCCGCCTAAACGAAATGACCCCAGAGCACATTAAAAACCCGCATCCAACGAAATGACCCCAGAGCACTTACAAACCCGCTTCCAAAGAAATGACACCAGGCACTTAAAAACCCGCTTCCAACGAAATGACACCAGGCACTTAAAAACCCGCTTCCAACGAAATGACTCCAGAGCACTTAAAAACCCGCTTCGAAGGAAATGACTCCAGAGCACTTAAAAACCTGCTTCGAAGGAAATGACTCCAGAGCACTTAAAAACCCGCTTCCAACGAAATGATTCCAGAGCACTTAAAAACCCGCTTCGAAGGAAATGACTCCAGAACACTTAAAAACCTGTTTCCAACGAAATGACCCTAGAGCACTTAAACACCCGTTTCCAACAAAAGGACATGAGAACAATTAAAAACCCGCTTCCAACGAAATGTCTGTAGAGCACTTAAAAACCCGCTTCCAGTAAAATGACTCCAGAGCACTTAAAACCGTTCTTCCAAATAAATGACTCCAAAGCAGTTACAAACCCCCTTCCAACGAAATGACCCAAGAACACTTAAAAACCCGCTTCCAAATAAATGACTCCAGAGCACTTAAAAACTGGCTTCCAACTAAATGACTCCAGAGCACTTACAAACCCGCTTCCAACGAAATGCCTCCAGAGCTCTTAAAACCTTGCGTCCAAAGAATTGACTCCAGAGCACTTAAACACCTGCTTCCAAAGAAATGACTCCAGAACACTTAAAAACCCGCTTCCAAAGAAATGACCCCAGAGAACTTAAAAACCCGCTTCCAATGAAATGACCCCAGAGCACTTAAAAACCTGCTTCCAACTAAATGAGCCCAGGGCACTTAAAAACCCGCTCACAAGGAAATGACCCTAGAGCACTTAAAAACTTGCTTCCAAAAAAATGAGCCCTGGGAACTTAAAAAACCGCTTCCAAACAAATGAGCCCAGAGCACTTAAAAACCCGCTTCCAACAAAATGACCCCAGAGCACATTAAAAACCCGCATCCAAAGAAATGACCCCAGAGCACTAACAAACCCGCTTCCAAAGAAATGACTCCAATCACTTAAAAACCCCCTTCCAATGAAATGACTCCAGAGCACTTAAAAACCCGCTTCGAAGGAAATGACTCCAGAGCACTTAAAAACCTGCTTCCAAGGAAATGACGTCAGAGCACTTAAAAAGCCGCTTCCAACGAAATGAGTCCAGGGCACTTATAAACCTACATCCAACGAAATGAGCCCAATGCACTTAAAAACCCGCTTCCAACGAAATGAGCCCATGGAACTTAAAAACCCGCTTCCAAAGAATTGAGCCCAGGGCACTTAAAAACCCGCTTCCAACGAAATGAGCCCAGGGCACTTAAAAACCCACTTCCAACGAAATGAGCCCAGGGAACTTAAAAACTCGCTTCAAAGGAAATGAGCCCCGGGCACTTAAAAACCCGCTTCCAACGAAATGAGCCCAGGGCACTTAAAAACCTGCTTCCACCGAAATGACCCCAGGGCACTTAAAAACTGTTTCCACCAAAATGACCCCAGAGCCACTTAAAAACCCGCTTCCAAAGAAATGACCCCAGAGCACTAGAAAACACGCTTCCAACGAAATGAGCCCAGAGCACTTCAAAACCCGCTTCCAAAGGAATGACCCCAGAGCACTTAAAAACCTGCTTCCATGGAAATGACCCCAAAGCACATTGAAAACCCGCATCCAAAGAACTGACCCCAGAGCACTTACAAACCCGCTTCCAAAGAAATGACTCCAGGCACTTAAAAACCGCCTAAACGAAAGGACTCCTGAGCACTTAAAAACCGATTCAAGGAAATGACTCCAGAGCACTTAAAAACCTGCTTCCAAATCGAAATTACCCCAGAGCACTTAAACACCTGTTTCCAACAAAATGACACAAGAACACTTAAAAACCCGCCTAAACGAAATGACTCCAGAGCACTTAGAAACCTGCTTCCAATTAAATGACTCCAGAGCACTTAAAACCTTGCTTCCAAATGAATGACTCCAGAGCACTTCAAAACCCGCTTCCAAAGAAATGACTCCAGAACACTTAAAACCATGCTTCAAAAAAATGACTCCAGAGCACTTAAAACCTTGCTTCCAAATAAATGACTCCAGAGCACTTAAAAACCCGCTTCCAAAAAATGACTACAGGACACTTAAAACCTTGCTTCAAAAGAAATGACTCCAGACCACTTAAAAACATGCTTCCAAAGAATCGACTCCAGAGCACTTAAACACCCGCTTCCAAAGAAATGACTCCAGAACACTTAAAAACCCACTTCCAGCAAAATGAGTCCAGAGCACTTACAAACCCGCTTCCAAAGAAATGACCCTAGAGCACTTAAAAACCCTTGTCCAATGAAATGACACCAGAGCACTTAAAAACCCGCTTCAAACGAAATGACCCAAGAGCACTTAAAAACCCACTTCCAACGAAATGACTCCAGAGCACATAAAAACCGGCTTCCACCGAAATGCCTCCAGAGCTCTTAAAACCTTGCTTCCAAAGAATTGACTCCAGAGCACTTAAATACCCGCTTCCAAAGAAATGACTCCAGAACACTTAAAAACCCGCTTCCAATGAAATGATCCCAGAGCACTTAAAACCTGCTTCCAACTAAATGAGCCCAGGGTACTTAAAAACCCGCTCACAAGGAAATGACCCTAGAGCACCTAAAAACTTGCTTCCAAAAAAATGAGCCCTGGGAACTTAAAAAACCGCTTCCAACGAAATGAGCCCAGAGCACTTAAAAACCCGCTTCCAACGAAATGACCCCAGAGCACTTAAAAACCCGCTTCCAACGAAATGACCCCAGAGCACATAAAAAAACCCGCATCCAAAGAAATGACCCCAGAGCACTTACAAACCCGCTTCCAAAGAAATGACTCCAATCACTTAAAAACCCGCTTCCAATGAAATGACTCCAGAGCACATAAAAACCCGCTTCGAAGGAAATGACTCCAGAGCACTTAAAAACCTGCTTCCAACGAAATGACCCTTGAGCACGTAAATACCTGTTTCCAACAAAATGACACAAGAACACTTAAAAACCCGCTTCCAACGAAATGACTCCAGAGCACTTAGATACCTGCTTCCAATTAAATGACTCCAGAGCACTTAAAACCTTGCTTCCAAATAAATGACTCCAGAGCACTTAAAAACCCGCTTCCAAAGAAATGACTACAGAACACTTAAAACCTTGCTTCAAAAGAAATGACTCCAGAGCACTTAAAAACTTGCTTCCAAAAAATGAATTCCAGAGCACTTAAAAACCCGCTTGCAATGAACGGATACCAGAACACTTAAAAACCCACTTCCAGCAAAATGACTCCAGAGCACTTACAAACCCGCTTCCAAAGAAATTACCCTAGAGCACTTAAAAACCCTTGTCCAATGAAATGACCCCAGAGCACTTAAAAACCCGCTTCCAACGAAATGACCCAAGAGCACTTAAAAACCCACTTCCAACGAAATGACTCCAGAGCACATAAAAACCGGCTTCCAACGAAATGAGCCCAGGTCACTTAAAAACCCGCTCACAAGGAAAATACCCCAGAGCACTTAAAAACCCGCTTCCAACTAAATGACTCCAGAGCATTTAAAAACTGGCTTCCAACTAAATGACTCCAGAGCACTTACAAACCCGCTTCCAACGAAATGCCTCCAGAGCTCTTAAAACCTTGCTTCCAAAGAAATGACTCCAGAACACTTAAAAACCCGCTTCCAAAGAAATGACCGCAGAGCACTTAAAAACCTGCTTCCAACGAAATGAGCCCAGGTCACTTAAAAACCCGCTCACAAGGAAATGACCCCAGAGCACTTAAAAACCCGCTTCCAAATAAATGAGCCCTGGGAACTTAAAAATCCGCTTCCAACGAAATGAGCCCAGAGCACTTAAAAACCCGCTTCCAATGAAATGACCCCAGAGCACTTAAAAACCCGCTTCCAAGGAAATGACCCCAGAGCACATTAAAAACCCGCATCCAAAGAAATGACCCCAGAGCACTTACAAACCCGCTTCCAAAGAAATGAGCCCAGAGCACTTAAAAACCCGCTTCCAACGAAATGACCCCAGAGCACATTAAAAACCCGCATCCAAAGAAATGACCCCAGAGCACTTACAAACCCGCTTCCAATGAAATGACTCCAGAGCACTTAAAAACCTTCTTCGAAGGAAATGACTCCAGAGCACTTAAAAACCTGCTTCGAAGGAAATGACATCAGAGCATTAAAAACCTGCTTCCAACTAAATGACTCCAGAGCATTTAAAAAACCTGCTTCGAAGGAAATGACTCCAGAGCACTTAAAAACCTGCTTCCAACGAAATGACCCTAGAGCACTTAAACCCCTGTTTCCAACAAAATGACACAAGAACACTTAAAAACCCGCTTCCAACGAAATGACTCCAGAGCACTTAGAAACCTGCTTCCAATTAAATGACTACAGAGCACTTAAAACCTTGCTTCCAAATAAATGACTCCAGAGCACTTAAAAACCCGCTTCCAAAAAATGACTACAGAACACTTAAAACCTTGCTTCAAAAGAAATGACTCCAGAGCACTTAAAAACATACTTCCAAAGAATCGACTCCAGAGCACTTAAACACCCGCTTCCAAAGAAATGACTCCAGAACACTTAAAAACCTGCTTCCAACAAAATGACCCTAGAGCACTTAAAACCCGCTTCCAAAATGAAAAGGACATGAGAACAATTAAAAACCCGCTTCCAACGAAATGACTGTAGAGCACTTAAAACCTGCTTCCAGTGAAATGATTCCAGAGCACTTAAAACCTGCTTCCAAAAAAATGACTCCAGATAAAAAAACCAACGAAATGACCCCAGAGCACTTAAAAACCTGCTTCCAACGAAATGAGCACCAGGGTAGAGCTTAAAAACCCGCTTCAAGGAAATGACCCCAGAGCACTTAAAAACCCGCTTCCAAAAAAATGAGCCCTGAACTTAAAAAATCCGCTTCCAAAGAATGAGCCCAGAGCACTTAAAACCCGCCTCAAAAAATGACGAAATTACCCCAGAGAGCACTTAAAAACCTGCTTCCAAAGAAATGACACCAGGCACTTAAAAACCCGCTTCCAACGAAATGACTCCAGAGCACTTAAAAACCCACTTCGAAGAAAATGACTCCAGGCACTTAAAAACCCGCTTCCAACGAAATGACTCCAGAGCACTTAAAAACCCCGCTGAGTCCAACGAAATGACCCAGAGCACTTAAAACCCGCTTCAAATGAAATGACCCAGGCACTTAAAAACCCGCATTAAAACGAAATGACTCCAGAGCACTTAAAAACCCGCTTCGAAGGAAATGACTCCAGAGCACTTAAAAACCTGCCTCGAAGGAAATGACTCCAGAGCACTTAAAAACCCGCTTCCAACGAAATGATTCCAGAGCACTTAAAAACCCGCTTCGAAGGAAATGACTCCAGAACACTTAAAAACCTGCTTCCAACGAAATGACCCTAGAGCACTTAAGCACCCGCTTTCAACAAAAGGACATGAGAACAATTAAAACCCCGCTTAAAAACGAAATGACTGTAGAGCACTTAAAAACCTGCTTCCAGTGAAATGACTCCAGAGCACTTAAAAACCTGCTTCGAAAGAAATGACTTCAGAGCATTAAAAACCTGCTTCCAAATAAATGACTCTAGAGCATTTAAAAAACCTGCTTCGAAGGAAATGACTCCAGAGCACTTAAAAACCTGCTTCCAACAAAATGACCCTAGAGCACTTAAACACCTGTTTCCAAAAAAATGACACAAGAACACTTAAAAACCCGCTTCCAACGAAATGACTCCAGAGCACTTAGAAACCTGCTTCCAATTAAATGACTCCAAATCACTTAAAACCTTGCTTCCAAATAAATGACTCCAGAGCATTTAAAAACCCGCTTCCAAAGAAATGACTACAGAACACTTAAAACCTTGCTTCAAAAGAAATGACTCCAGAGCACTTAAAAACCTGCTTCCAAAGAAATGAATTCCAGAGCACTTAAAAACCCGCTTGCAAAGATAGGATACCAGAACACTTAAAAACCCACTTCCAGCAAAATGACTCCAGAGCACTTACAAACCCGCTCCCAAAGAAATGACCCTAGAGCACTTAAAAACCCTTGTCCAATGAAATGACCCCAGAGCACTTAAAAACCCGCTTCCAACGAAATGACCCAAGAGCACTTAAAACCCACTTCCAAAAAATGACTCCAGAGCACTTAAAACCCGCCTTCCAATGAAATGACTCCAGAGCACTTAAAATCCCCCTACCAACGAAATGACTCCAGAGCACTTAAAAACCCGCCTCCAACGAAATGACTCCAGAGCACTTAAAAACTGGCTTCCAACTAAATGACTCCAGAGCACTTACAAACCCGCTTCCAACGAAATGCCTCCAGAGCTCTTAAAACCTTGCTTCCAAAGAATTGACTCCAGAGCACTTAAAAACCTGCTTCCAAAGAAATGACTCCAGAACACTTAAAAACCCGCTTCCAATGAAATGACCGCAGAGCACTTAAAAACCTGTTTCCAGCGAAATGAGCACAGGGCACTTAAAAACCCGCTCACAAGGAAATGACCCCAGAGCACTTAAAAACCCGCTTCCAAAAAAATGAGCCCTGGGAACTTAAAAATCCGCTTCCAACGAAATGAGCCCAGAGCACTTAAAAACCCGCTTCCAACGAAATGACCCCAGAGCACTTACAAACCCGCTTCCAAAGAAATGACACCAGGCACTTAAAAACCCGCTTCCAACGAAATGACACCAGGCACTTAAAAACCCGCTTCCAACGAAATGAGCCCAGAGCACTTAAAAACCCGCTTCGAAGGAAATGACTCCAGAGCACTTAAAAACCTGCTTCGAAGGAAATGACTCCAGAGCACTTAAAAACCCGCTTCCAACGAAATGATTCCAGAGCACTTAAAAACCGCTTCAAGGAAATGACTCCAGAACACTTAAAAACCTGTTTCCAACACGAAAATGACCCTAGAGCACTTAAACACCCGTTTCCAACAAAAGGACATGAGAACAATTAAAAACCCGCTTCCAACGAAATGTCTGTAGAGCACTTAAAAACCCGCTTCCAGTAAAATGACTCCAGAGCACTTAAAACCGTTCTTCCAAATAAATGACTCCAAAGCAGTTACAAACCCCCTTCCAACGAAATGACCCAAGAACACTTAGAAACCCGCTTCCAAATAAATGACTCCAGAGCACTTAAAAACTGGCTTCCAACTAAATGACTCCAGAGCACTTACAAACCCGCTTCCAAAGAAATGACTCCAATCACTTAAAAACCCCCTTCCAATGAAATGATTCCAGAGCACTTAAAAACCCGCTTCTTAGGAAATGACTCCAGAGCACTTAAAAACCTGCTTCCAAGGAAATGACGTCAGAGCACTTGAAAAGCCGCTTCCAACGAAATGAGCCCAGGGCACTTAAAAACCTACATCCAACGAAATGAGCCCAATGCACTTAAAAACCCGCTTCCAACGAAATGAGCCCAGGGAACTTGAAAACCCTCTTCCAAAGAATTGAGCCCAGGGCACTTAAAAACCCGCTTCCAACGAAATGAGCACAGGGCACTTAAAAACCCACTTCCAACGAAATGAGCCCAGGGAACTTAAAAATCCGCTTCCAACGAAATGAGCCCAGGGCACTTAAAAACCTGCTTCCAACGAAATGAGCCCAGGGCACTTAAAAACTCGCTTCAAAGGAAATGAGCCCCGGGCACTTAAAAACCCGCTTCCAATGAAATGATTCCAGAGCACTTAAAAACCCGCTTCGAAGGAAATGACTCCAGAACACTTAAAAACCTGCTTCCAACGAAATGACCCTAGAGCACTTAAACACCCGTTTCCAACAAAAGGACATGAGAACAATTAAAAACCCGCTTCCAACGAAATGACTGTAGAGCACTTAAAAACCTGCTTCCAGTGAAATGACTCCAGAGCACTTAAAAACCTGCTTCGAAGGAAATGACTTCAGAGCATTAAAAACCTGCTTCCAACTAAATGACTCTAGAGCATTTAAAAAACCTGCTTCGAAGGAAATGACTCCAGAGCACTTAAAAACCTGCTTCCAACAAAATGACCCTAGAGCACTTAAACACCTGTTTCCAAAAAAATGACACAAGAACACTTAAAAACCCGCTTCCAACGAAATGACTCCAGAGCACTTAGAAACCTGCTTCCAATATAATGACTCCAAATCACTTAAAACCTTGCTTCCAAATAAATGACTCCAGAGCATTTAAAAACCCGCTTCCAAAGAAATGACTACAGAACACTTAAAACCTTGCTTCAAAAGAAATGACTCCAGAGCACTTAAAAACCCGCTTGCAAAGATAGGATACCAGAACACTTAAAAACCCACTTCCAGCAAAATGACTCCAGAGCACTTACAAACCCGCTCCCAAAGAAATGACCCTAGAGCACTTAAAAACCCTTGTCCAATGAAATGACCCCAGAGCACTTAAAAACCCGCTTCCAACGAAATGACCCAAGAGCACTTAAAAACCCACTTCCAACGAAATGACTCCAGAGCACTTAAAAACCGTCTTCCAATGAAATGACTCCAGAGCACTTAAAATCCCCCTACCAACGAAATGACTCCAGAGCACTTAAAAACCCGCCTCCAACGAAATGACTCCAGAGCACTTAAAAACTGGCTTCCAACTAAATGACTCCAGAGCACTTACAAACCCGCTTCCAACGAAATGCCTCCAGAGCTCTTAAAACCTTGCTTCCAAAGAATTGACTCCAGAGCACTTAAAAACCCGCTTCCAAAGAAATGACTCCAGAACACTTAAAAACCTGCTTCCAATGAAATGACCGCAGAGCACTTAAAAACCTGTTTCCAGCTAAATGAGCCCAGGGCACTTAAAAACCCGCTCACAAGGAAATGACCCCAGAGCACTTAAAAACCCGCTTCCAAAAAAATGAGCCCTGGGAACTTAAAAATCCGCTTCCAACGAAATGAGCCCAGAGCACTTAAAAACCCGCATCCAACGAAATGACCCCAGAGCACTTAAAAACCCGCTTCCAACGAAATGACCCCAGAGCACATTAAAAACCCGCATCCAACGAAATGACCCCAGAGCACTTACAAACCCGCTTCCAAAGAAATGACACCAGGCACTTAAAAACCCGCTTCCAACGAAATGACACCAGGCACTTAAAAACCCGCTTCCAACGAAATGACTCCAGAGCACTTAAAAACCCGCTTCGAAGGAAATGACTCCAGAGCACTTAAAAACCTGCTTCGAAGGAAATGACTCCAGAGCACTTAAAAACCCGCTTCCAACGAAATGATTCCAGAGCACTTAAAAACCCGCTTCGAAGGAAATGACTCCAGAACACTTAAAAACCTGTTTCCAACGAAATGACCCTAGAGCACTTAAACACCCGTTTCCAACAAAAGGACATGAGAACAATTAAAAACCCGCTTCCAACGAAATGTCTGTAGAGCACTTAAAAACCCGCTTCCAGTAAAATGACTCCAGAGCACTTAAAACCGTTCTTCCAAATAAATGACTCCAAAGCAGTTACAAACCCCTTCCAAAAACGAAATGACCCAAGAACACTTAAAAACCCGCTTCCAAATAAATGACTCCAGAGCACTTAAAAACTGGCTTCCAACTAAATGACTCCAGAGCACTTACAAACCCGCTTCCAACGAAATGCCTCCAGAGCTCTTAAAAATTGCATCCAAAGAATTGACTCCAGAGCACTTAAACACCTGCTTCCAAAGAAATGACTCCAGAACACTTAAAAACCCGCTTCCAAAGAAATGACCCCAGAGAACTTAAAACCCGCTCCAAATGAAATGACCCCAGAGCACTTAAAAACCTGCTTCCAACTAAATGAGCCCAGGGCACTTAAAAACCCGCTCACAAGGAAATGACCCTAGAGCACTTAAAAACTTGCTTCCAAAAAAATGAGCCCTGGGAACTTAAAAAACCCGCTTAAAAACAAATGAGCCCAGAGCACTTAAAAACCCGCTTCAACAAAATGACCCCAGAGCACATTAAAAACCGCATCCAAAGAAATGACCCCAGAGCACTAACAAACCCGCTTCCAAAGAAATGACTCCAATCACTTAAAAACCCCCTTCCAATGAAATGACTCCAGAGCACTTAAAAACCCGCTTCGAAGGAAATGACTCCAGAGCACTTAAAAACCTGCTTCCAAGGAAATGACGTCAGAGCACTTCAAAAGCCGCTTCCAACGAAATGAGTCCAGGGCACTTATAAACCTACATCCAACGAAATGAGCCCAATGCACTTAAAAACCCGCTTCCAACGAAATGAGCCCATGGAACTTAAAAACCCGCTTCCAAAGAATTGAGCCCAGGGCACTTAAAAACCCGCTTCCAACGAAATGAGCCCAGGGCACTTAAAAACCCACTTCCAACGAAATGAGCCCAGGGAACTTAAAAACTCGCTTCAAAGGAAATGAGCCCCGGGCACTTAAAAACCCGCTTCCAACGAAATGAGCCCAGGGCACTTAAAAACCTGCTTCCACCGAAATGACCCCAGGGCACTTAAAAACTGTTTCCACCAAAATGACCCCAGAGCCACTTAAAAACCCGCTTCCAAAGAAATGACCCCAGAGCACTAGAAAACACGCTTCCAACGAAATGAGCCCAGAGCACTTCAAAACCCGCTTCCAAAGGAATGACCCCAGAGCACTTAAAAACCTGCTTCCATGGAAATGACCCCAAAGCACATTGAAAACCCGCATCCAAAGAACTGACCCCAGAGCACTTACAAACCCGCTTCCAAAGAAATGACTCCAGGCACTTAAAAAACCGCTTCCAACGAAAGGACTCCTGAGCACTTAAAAACCCGATTCGAAGGAAATGACTCCAGAGCACTTAAAAACCTGCTTCCAACGAAATTACCCCAGAGCACTTAAACACCTGTTTCCAACAAAATGACACAAGAACACTTAAAAACCCGCTTCCAACGAAATGACTCCAGAGCACTTAGAAACCTGCTTCCAATTAAATGACTCCAGAGCACTTAAAACCTTGCTTCCAAATGAATGACTCCAGAGCACTTCAAAACCCGCTTCCAAAGAAATGACTCCAGAACACTTAAAACCATGCTTCAAAAAAATGACTCCAGAGCACTTAAAACCTTGCTTCCAAATAAATGACTCCAGAGCACTTAAAAACCCGCTTCAAAAAATGACTACAGAACACTTAAAACCTTGCTTCAAAAGAAATGACTCCAGACCACTTAAAAACATGCTTCCAAAGAATCGACTCCAGAGCACTTAAACACCCGCTTCCAAAGAAATGACTCCAGAACACTTAAAAACCCACTTCCAGCAAAATGAGTCCAGAGCACTTACAAACCCGCTTCCAAAGAAATGACCCTAGAGCACTTAAAAACCCTTGTCCAATGAAATGACACCAGAGCACTTAAAAACCCGCTTCAAACGAAATGACCCAAGAGCACTTAAAAACCCACTTCCAACGAAATGACTCCAGAGCACATAAAAACCGGCTTCCACCGAAATGCCTCCAGAGCTCTTAAAACCTTGCTTCCAAAGAATTGACTCCAGAGCACTTAAATACCCGCTTCCAAAGAAATGACTCCAGAACACTTAAAAACCCGCCCAATGAAATGATCCCAGAGCACTTAAAACCTGCTTCCAACTAAATGAGCCCAGGGTACTTAAAAACCCGCTCACAAGGAAATGACCCTAGAGCACCTAAAAACTTGCTTCCAAAAAAATGAGCCCTGGGAACTTAAAAAACCGCTTCCAACGAAATGAGCCCAGAGCACTTAAAAACCCGCTTCCAACGAAATGACCCCAGAGCACTTAAAAACCCGCTTCCAACGAAATGACCCCAGAGCACATAAAAAAACCCGCATCCAAAGAAATGACCCCAGAGCACTTAAAACCCGCTTCCAAAGAAATGACTCAATCACTTAAAAACCCGCTTCAATGAAATGACTCCAGAGCACATAAAAACCGCCGAAGGAAATGACTCCAGAGCACTTAAAAACCTGCTTCCAACGAAATGACCCTTGAGCACGTAAATACCTGTTTCCAACAAAATGACACAAGAACACTTAAAAACCCGCTTCCAACGAAATGACTCCAGAGCACTTAGATACCTGCTTCCAATTAAATGACTCCAGAGCACTTAAAACCTTGCTTCCAAATAAATGACTCCAGAGCACTTAAAAACCCGCTTCCAAAGAAATGACTACAGAACACTTAAAACCTTGCTTCAAAAGAAATGACTCCAGAGCACTTAAAAACTTGCTTCCAAAAAATGAATTCCAGAGCACTTAAAAACCCGCTTGCAATGAACGGATACCAGAACACTTAAAAACCCACTTCCAGCAAAATGACTCCAGAGCACTTACAAACCCGCTTCCAAAGAAATTACCCTAGAGCACTTAAAAACCCTTGTCCAATGAAATGACCCCAGAGTACTTAAAAACCCGCTTCCAACGAAATGACCCAAGAGCACTTAAAAACCCACTTCCAACGAAATGACTCCAGAGCACATAAAAACCGGCTTCCAACGAAATGAGCCCAGGTCACTTAAAAACCCGCTCACAAGGAAAATACCCCAGAGCACTTAAAAACCCGCTTCCAACTAAATGACTCCAGAGCATTTAAAACTGGCTTCCAACTAAATGACTCCAGAGCACTTACAAACCCGCTTCCAACGAAATGCCTCCAGAGCTCTTAAAACCTTGCTTCCAAAGAAATGACTCAGAACACTTAAAAACCTGCTTCCAAAGAAATGACCAAAGCACTTAAAAACTGCTTCCAACGAAATGAGCCCAGGTCACTTAAAAACCCGCTCACAAGGAAATGACCCCAGAGCACTTAAAAACCCGCTTCCAAATAAATGAGCCCTGGGAACTTAAAAATCCGCTTCCAACGAAATGAGCCCAGAGCACTTAAAAACCCGCTTCCAATGAAATGACCCCAGAGCACTTAAAAACCCGCTTCCAACGAAATGACCCCAGAGCACATTAAAAACCCGCATCCAACGAAATGACCCCAGAGCACTTACAAACCCGCTTCCAAAGAAATGAGCCCAGAGCACTTAAAAACCCGCTTCCAACGAAATGACCCCAGAGCACATTAAAAACCCGCATCCAAAGAAATGACCCCAGAGCACTTACAAACCCGCTTCCAATGAAATGACTCCAGAGCACTTAAAAACCTTCTTCGAAGGAAATGACTCCAGAGCACTTAAAAACCTGCTTCGAAGGAAATGACATCAGAGCATTAAAAACCTGCTTCCAACTAAATGACTCCAGAGCATTTAAAAAACCTGCTTCGAAGGAAATGACTCCAGAGCACTTAAAACCCTGCTTCCAACGAAATGACCCTAGAGCACTTAAACCCCTGTTTCCAACAAAATGACACAAGAACACTTAAAAACCCGCTTCCAACGAAATGACTCCAGAGCACTTAGAAACCTGCTTCCAATTAAATGACTACAGAGCACTTAAAACCTTGCTTCCAAATAAATGACTCCAGAGCACTTAAAAACCCGCTTCCAAAAAATGACTACAGAACACTTAAAACCTTGCTTCAAAAGAAATGACTCCAGAGCACTTAAAAACATACTTCCAAAGAATCGACTCCAGAGCACTTAAACACCCGCTTCCAAAGAAATGACTCCAGAACACTTAAAAACCTGCTTCCAACAAAATGACCCTAGAGCACTTAAACACCCGTTTCCAACAAAAGGACATGAGAACAATTAAAAACCCGCTTCCAACGAAATGACTGTAGAGCACTTAAAAACCTGCTTCCAGTGAAATGATTCCAGAGCACTTAAAAACCCACTTCCAATAAAATGAACGCAGAGCACTTAAAAACCTGCTTCCAACGAAATGAGCCCAGGGTACTTAAAAACCCGCTCACAAGGAAATGACCCCAGAGCACTTAAAAACCCGCTTCCAAAAAAATGAGCCCCGGGAACTTAAAAATCCGCTTCCAACGAAATGAGCCCAGAGCACTTAAAAACCCGCTTCCAACGAAATTACCCCAGAGCACTTACAAACCTGCTTCCAAAGAAATGACACCAGGCACTTAAAAACCCGCTTCCAACGAAATGACTCCAGAGCACTTAAAAACCCACTTCGAAGAAAATGACTCCAGGCACTTAAAAACCCGCTTCCAACGAAATGACTCCAGAGCACTTAAAAACCCGCTTCCAACGAAATGACTCCAGAGCACTTAAAAACCCGCTTCGAAGGAAATGACTCCAGGCACTTAAAAACCCGCTTCCAACGAAATGACTCCAGAGCACTTAAAAACCCGCTCAAGGAAATGACTCAGAGCACTTAAAAACCTGCCTCAAAGGAAATGACTCAGAGCACTTAAAAACCCGCCAAAGAAATGACTCAACTAAATGATTCCAGAGCACTTAAAAACCCGCTTCGAAGGAAATGACTCCAGAACACTTAAAAACCTGCTTCCAACGAAATGACCCTAAAGCACTTAAGCACCCGTTTCCAACAAAAGGACATGAGAACAATTAAAAACCCGCTTCCAACGAAATGACTGTAGAGCACTTAAAAACCTGCTTCCAGTGAAATGACTCCAGAGCACTTAAAAACCTGCTTCGAAAGAAATGACTTCAGAGCATTAAAAACCTGCTTCCAAATAAATGACTCTAGAGCATTTAAAAAACCTGCTTCGAAGGAAATGACTCAGAGCACTTAAAATCCTGCTTCCAACAAAATGACCCTAGAGCACTTAAACACCTGTTTCCAAAAAAATGACACAAGAACACTTAAAAACCCGCTTCCAACGAAATGACTCCAGAGCACTTAGAAACCTGCTTCCAATTAAATGACTCCAAATCACTTAAAACCTTGCTTCCAAATAAATGACTCCAGAGCATTTAAAACCCGCTTCAAAGAAATGACTACAGAACACTTAAAACCTTGCTTCAAAAGAAATGACTCAGAGCACTTAAAAACCTGCTTCCAAAGAAATGAATTCAGAGCACTTAAAAACCCGCTTGCAAAGATAGGATACCAGAACACTTAAAAACCCACTTCCAGCAAAATGACTCCAGAGCACTTACAAACCCGCTCCCAAAGAAATGACCCTAGAGCACTTAAAAACCTTTGTCCAATGAAATGACCCCAGAGCACTTAAAACCCGCTCCAACGAAATGACCCAAGAGCACTTAAAAACCCACTTCCAACGAAATGACTCAGAGCACTTAAAAACCGCTTCCAATGAAATGACTCCAGAGCACTTAAAAAAAACCCCCTACCAACGAAATGACTCCAGAGCACTTAAAAACCCGCCTCCAACGAAATGACTCCAGAGCACTTAAAAACTGGCTTCCAACTAAATGACTCCAGAGCACTTACAAACCCGCTCCAACGAAATGCCTCCAGAGCTCTTAAAACCTTGCTTCCAAAGAATTGACTCAGAGCACTTAAAACCCGCTTCAAAGAAATGACTCCAGAGAACACTTAAAAACCCGCACTTAAAAACCCAATGAAATGACCCCAGAGCACTTAAAAACCTGTTTCCAACGAAATGAGCACAGGGCACTTAAAAACCCGCTTCAAGGAAATGACCCCAGAGCACTTAAAAACCCGCTTCAAAAAATGAGCCCTGGGAACTTAAAAACCGCTTCCAACGAAATGACCCCAGAGCACTTAAAAACCCGCTTCCAAAGAAAATGACCCCAGAGCACTTAAAACCCGCTTTCCAAAGAAATGACACCAGGCACTTAAAACCCGCTCCAACGAAATGACACCAGGCACTTAAAACCCGCCTAAACGAAATGAGCCCAGAGCACTTAAAAACCCGCTTCGAAGGAAATGACTCCAGAGCACTTAAAAACCTGCTTCGAAGGAAATGACTCCAGAGCACTTAAAAACCCGCTTCCAACGAAATGATTCCAGAGCACTTAAAAACCCGCTTCGAAGGAAATGACTCCAGAACACTTAAAAACCTGTTTCCAACGAAATGACCCTAGAGCACTTAAACACCCGTTTCCAACAAAAGGACATGAGAACAATTAAAAACCCGCTTCCAACGAAATGTCTGTAGAGCACTTAAAAACCCGCTTCCAGTAAAATGACTCCAGAGCACTTAAAACCGTTCTTCCAAATAAATGACTCCAAAGCAGTTACAAACCCCCTTCCAACGAAATGACCCAAGAACACTTAGAAACCCGCTTCCAAATAAATGACTCCAGAGCACTTAAAAACTGGCTTCCAACTAAATGACTCCAGAGCACTTACAAACCCGCTTCCAAAGAAATGACTCCAATCACTTAAAAACCCCCTTCCAATGAAATGATTCCAGAGCACTTAAAAACCCGCTTCTTAGGAAATGACTCCAGAGCACTTAAAAACCTGCTTCAAGGAAATGACGCCAGAGCACTTAAAAAGCCGCTTCCAAACTTAAATGAGCCCAGGGCACTTAAAACCTACATCCAACGAAATGAGCCCAATGCACTTAAAAACCCGCTTCCAATCTAAATGAGCCCAGGAACTTGAAAACCCTCTTCCAAAGAATTGAGCCCAGGGCACTTAAAAACCCGCTTCCAACGAAATGAGCACAGGGCACTTAAAAACCCACTTCCAACGAAATGAGCCCAGGGAACTTAAAAATCCGCTTCCAACGAAATGAGCCCAGGGCACTTAAAAACCTGCTTCCAACGAAATGAGCCCAGGGCACTTAAAAACTCGCTTCAAAGGAAATGAGCCCCGGGCACTTAAAAACCCGCTTCCAATGAAATGATTCCAGAGCACTTAAAAACGTGCTTCCAACTAAATGAGCCCAGGGTACTTAAAAACCCGCTCACAAGGAAATGACCCTAGAGCACCTAAAAACTTGCTTCCAAAAAAATGAGCCCTGGGAACTTAAAAACCGCTTAAATGAAATGAGCCCAGAGCACTTAAAAACCCGCTCCAAACACCGCTTCGAAATGACCCCAGAGCACTTAAAAACCTGCTTCCAATGAAATGACTCCAGAGCACATAAAAACCCGCTTCGAAGGAAATGACTCCAGAGCACTTAAAAACCTGCTTCCAACGAAATTAGCCCAGGGAACTTAAAAACTCGCTTCAAAGGAAATGAGCCCCGGGCACTTAAAAACCCGCTACCAACGAAATGAGCCCAGGGCACTTAAAAACCTGCTTCCACCGAAATGACCCCAGGGCACTTAAAAACTGTTTCCACCAAAATGACCCCAGAGCCACTTAAAAACCCGCTTCCAAAGAAATGACCCCAGAGCACTAGAAAACACGCTTCCAACGAAATGAGCCCAGAGCACTTCAAAACCCGCTTCCAAAGGAATGACCCCAGAGCACTTAAAAACCTGCTTCCATGGAAATGACCCCAAAGCACATTGAAAACCCGCATCCAAAGAACTGACCCCAGAGCACTTACAAACCCGCTTCCAAAGAAATGACTCCAGGCACTTAAAAACCGCCTGACTAAAGGACTCCTGAGCACTTAAAAACCCGATTCGAAGGAAATGACTCCAGAGCACTTAAAAACCTGCTTCCAACGAAATTACCCCAGAGCACTTAAACACCTGTTTCCAACAAAATGACACAAGAACACTTAAAAACCCGCTTCCAACGAAATGACTCCAGAGCACTTAGAAACCTGCTTCCAATTAAATGACTCCAGAGCACTTAAAACCTTGCTTCCAAATGAATGACTCCAGAGCACTTCAAAACCCGCTTCCAAAGAAATGACTCCAGAACACTTAAAACCATGCTTCAAAAAAATGACTCCAGAGCACTTAAAACCTTGCTTCCAAATAAATGACTCCAGAGCACTTAAAAACCCGCTTCCAAAAAATGACTACAGAACACTTAAAACCTTGCTTCAAAAGAAATGACTCCAGACCACTTAAAAACATGCTTCCAAAGAATCGACTCCAGAGCACTTAAACACCCGCTTCCAAAGAAATGACTCCAGAACACTTAAAAACCCACTTCCAGCAAAATGAGTCCAGAGCACTTACAAACCCGCTTCCAAAGAAATGACCCTAGAGCACTTAAAAACCCTTGTCCAATGAAATGACACCAGAGCACTTAAAAACCCGCTTCAAACGAAATGACCCAAGAGCACTTAAAAACCCACTTCCAACGAAATGACTCCAGAGCACATAAAAACCGGCTTCCAACGAAATGCCTCCAGAGCTCTTAAAACCTTGCTTCCAAAGAATTGACTCCAGAGCACTTAAATACCCGCTTCCAAAGAAATGACTCCAGAACACTTAAAAACCCGCTTCCAATGAAATGATCCCAGAGCACTTAAAACCTGCTTCCAACTAAATGAGCCCAGGGTACTTAAAAACCCGCTCACAAGGAAATGACCCTAGAGCACCTAAAAACTTGCTTCCAAAAAAATGAGCCCTGGGAACTTAAAAAACCGCTTCCAACGAAATGAGCCCAGAGCACTTAAAAACCCGCTTCCAACGAAATGACCCCAGAGCACTTAAAAACCCGCTTCCAACGAAATGACCCCAGAGCACTTACAAACCCGCTTCCAGCAAAATGACTCCAGAGCACTTACAAACCCGCTTCCAAAGAAATGACCCTAGAGCACTTAAAAACCCTTGTCCAATGAAATGACCCCAGAGCACTTAAAAACCCGCTTCCAACGAAATGACCCAAGAGCACTTAAAAACCCACTTCCAACGAAATGACTCCAGAGCACATAAAAACCGGCTTCCAACAAAATGAGCCCAGGTCACTTAAAAACCCGCTCACAAGGAAAATACCCCAGAGCACTTAAAAACCCGCTTCCAACTAAATGACTCCAGAGCATTTAAAAACTGGCTTCCAACTAAATGACTCCAGAGCACTTACAAACCCGCTTCCAACGAAATGCCTCCAGAGCTCTTAAAACCTTGCTTCCAAAGAAATGACTCCAGAACACTTAAAAACCCGCTTCCAATGAAATGACCGCAGAGCACTTAAAAACCTGCTTCCAACGAAATGAGCCCAGGTCACTTAAAAACCCGCTCACAAGGAAATGACCCCAGAGCACTTAAAAACCCGCTTCCAAATAAATGAGCCCTGGGAACTTAAAAATCCGCTTCCAACGAAATGAGCCCAGAGCACTTAAAAACCCGCTTCCAATGAAATGACCCCAGAGCACTTAAAAACCCGCTTCCAACGAAATGACCCCAGAGCACATTAAAAACCCGCATCCAAAGAAATGACCCCAGAGCACTTACAAACCCGCTTCCAAAGAAATGAGCCCAGAGCACTTAAAAACCCGCTTCCAACGAAATGACCCCAGAGCACATTAAAAACCCACATCCAAAGAAATGACCCCAGAGCACTTACAAACCCGCTTCCAATGAAATGACTCCAGAGCACTTAAAAACCTTCTTCGAAGGAAATGACTCCAGAGCACTTAAAAACCTGCTTCGAAGGAAATGACATCAGAGCATTAAAAACCTGCTTCCAACTAAATGACTCCAGAGCATTTAAAAAACCTGCTTCGAAGGAAATGACTCCAGAGTACTTAAAAAACTGCTTCCAACGAAATGACCCTAGAGCACTTAAACCCCTGTTTCCAACAAAATGACACAAGAACACTTAAAAACCCGCTTCCAACGAAATGACTCCAGAGCACTTAGAAACCTGCTTCCAATTAAATGACTACAGAGCACTTAAAACCTTGCTTCCAAATAAATGACTCCAGAGCACTTAAAAACCCGCTTCCAAAAAATCACTACAGAACACTTAAAACCTTGCTTCAAAAGAAATGACTCCAGAGCTCTTAAAAACATGCTTCCAAAGAATCGACTCCAGAGCACTTAAACACCCGCTTCCAAAGAAATGACTCCAGAACACTTAAAAACCCACTTCCAGCAAAATGACTCCAGAGCACTTAAAAACATGCTTCCAATGAAATGACTCCAGAGCATTTAAAAAACCCGCTTCGAAGGAAATGACTCCAGAGCACTTAAAAACCTGCTTCCAATGAAATGACCCTAGAGCACGTAAACACCTGTTTCCAACAAAATGACACAAGAACACTTAAAAACTCGCTTCCAACGAAATGACTCCAGAGCACTTAGATACCTGCTTCCAATTAAATGACTCCAGAGCACTTAAAACCTTGCTTCCAAATAAATGACTTCAGAGCACTTAAAAACCTGCTTCCAAAGAAATGAATTCCAGAGCACTTAAAAACCCGCTTGCAAAGAAAGGATACCAGAACACTTAAAAACCCACTTCCAGCAAAATGACTCCTGAGCACTTACAAACCCGCTTCCAAAAAAATGACCCTAGAGCACTTAAAAACCCTTGTCCAATGAAATGACCCCAGAGCACTTAAAAACCTGCTTCCAACGAAATGACCCAAGAGCACTTAAAAACCCACTTCCAACGAAATGACTCCAGAGCACATAAAAACCGGCTTCCAATGAAATGACTCCAGAGCACTTAAAATCTCGCTACCAATGAAATGACTCCAGAGCACTTAAAAACCCGCTTCCAACGAAATGACTCCAGAGCTCTTAAAACCTTGCTTCCAAAGAATTGACTCCAGAGCAATTAAAAACCCGCTTCCAACGAAATGCCTCCAGAGCTCTTAAAACCTTGCTTCCAAAGAATTGACTCCAGAGCACTTAAAAACCCGCTTCCAAAGAAATGACTCCAGAACACTTAAAAACCCGCTTCCAATGAAATGACCCCAGAGCACTTAAAAACCTGCTTCCAACGAAATGAGCCCAGGTCACTTAAAAACCCGCTCACAAGGAAATGACCCCAGAGCACTTAAAAACCCGCTTCCAAAAAAATGAGCCCTGGGAACTTAAAAATCCGCTTCCAACGAAATGAGCCCAGAGAACTTAAAAACCCGCTTCCAACGAAATGACCCCAGAGCACTTAAAAACCTGCTTCCAACGAAATGACCCCAGAGCACATTAAAAAA
This sequence comes from Meriones psammophilus, assembly GCA_036365155.1. NCBI lineage: Eukaryota > Metazoa > Chordata > Mammalia > Rodentia > Muridae > Meriones > Meriones psammophilus. Next base: position 4,972 of record JAEOAE010000921.1, on the reverse strand, counting down.
TCGCATCCAACGAAATGACCCCAGAGCACTTACAAACCCGCTTCCAAAGAAATGACTCCAGATCACTTAAAAACCGCCAAGGAAATGACTGAAAAACCCGCCAAAAAAATGACTCAGAGCACTTAAAAACCCGCTTCCAAAGGAAAATGATGAGCACTTAAAAAACACTTAAAAATGACCCTAGAGCACTTAAACACCTGTTTCCAACAAAATGAGCACAAGAAACCCTTAAAAAATGACCCGGAAATGACTTAGAACTTAAAACCTGCTTCCAATTAAATGACTCAAGAGCACTTAAAACCTGCTTCCAAATGACTCAGAGCACTTAAAACCCGCTCAAAAAATGACTACAGAACACTTAAAACCTTGCTTCAAAAGAAATGACTCCAGAGCACTTAAAAACCTGAAAGAAATGACTCCAGAGCACTTAAAACCCGCTTCAAAAGAAATGACTCAGAACACTTAAAAACCCACTTCCAAAAATGACTCAGAGCACTTAAAAACCTGCTTCCATCTAAATGAACCCAGAGCACTTAAAAACCACTTCACAAGGAAATGACCCTAGAGCACTTAAAAACTTGCTTCCAAAAAAAATGAGCCCTGGGAACTTAAAAAACCCGCTTCCAACGAAAATGAGCCCAAGCACTTAAAAACCTGACCCCAGAGCACTTAAAACCCGCTTCCAAACCCGAGCACATTAAAACCCAAAGAAATGACCCCAGAGCACTTAAAAACCCGCTTCAAAAGAAATGACTCAATCACTTAAAAACCCGCTTCAATGAAATGACTCCAGAGCACTTAAAAACCCGTCAAGGAAATGACTCCTGAGCACTTAAAACCCGCTTCCAAGGAAATGACTCCCAGAGCACTTAAAAACATGCCGACTCTAGAGCATTTAAAAACCCGCCGAAGGAAATGACTCCAGAGCACTTAAAAACCTGCTTCCAACGAAATGACCCTAGAGCACTTAAACACCTGTTTCCAACAAAATGACACAAGAACACTTAAAAACCCGCTTCCAACGAAATGACTCCAGAGCACTTAGAAACCTGCTTCCAATTAAATGACTCAAGAGCACTTAAAACCTTGCTTCCAAATAAATGACTCCAGAGCACTTAAAAACCCGCTTCCAAAAAATAACTACAGAACACTTAAAACCTTGCTTCAAAAGAAATGACTCCAGAGCACTTAAAAACCTGCTTCCAAAGAATTGACTCCAGAGCACTTAAACACCCGCTTCCAAAGAAATGACTCCAGAACACTTAAAAACCCACTTCCAGCAAAATGACTCCAGAGCACTTAAAAACCTGCTTCCATCTAAATGAACCCAGGGTACTTAAAAACCCGATCACAAGGAAATGACCCTAGAGCACTTAAAAACTTGCTTCCAAAAAAATGAGCCCTGGGAACTTAAAAATCCGCTTCCAACGAAATGAGCCCAGAGCACTTAAAAACCCTCTTCCAACGAAATGACCCCAGAGCACTTAAAAACCCGCTTCCATCAAAATGACCCCAGAGCACATTAAAAACCCGCATCCAAAGTAATGACCCCAGAGCACTTACAAACCCGCTTCCAAAGAAATGACTCCAATCACTTAAAAACCCGCTTCCAATGAAATGACTCCAGAGCACTTAAAAACCCGCTTCGAAGGAAATGACTCCTGAGCACTTAAAAACCTGCTTCCAAGGAAATGACGTCAGAGCACTTAAAAACATGCTTACAATGAAATGACTCTAGAGCATTTAAAAAACCTGCTTCGAAGGAAATGACTCCAGAGCACTTAAAAACCTGCTTCCAACGAAATGACCCTAGAGCACTTAAACACCTGTTTCCATCAAAATGACACAAGAACACTAAAAAACCCGCTTCCAACGAAATGACTCCAGAGCACTTAGATACCTGCTTCCAATTAAATGACTCCAGAGCACTTAAAACCTTGCTTCCAAATAAATGATTCCAGAGCACTTAAAAACCCGCTTCCAAAAAATGACTACAGAACACTTAAAACCTTGCTTCAAAAGAAATGACTCCAGAGCACTTAAAAACCTGCTTCCAAAGAAATGAATTCCAGAGCACTTAAAAACCCGCTTGCAAAGAAAGGATACCAGAACACTTAAAAACCCACTTCCAGCAAAATGACTCCATAGCACTTACATACACGCTTCCAAAGAAATGACCCTAGAGCACTTAAAAACCCTTGTCCAATGAAATGACCCCAGAGCACTTAAAAACCCGCTTCCAACGAAATGACCCAAGACCACTTAAAAACCCACTTCCAAAAACGAAATGAAATGACCCAGAGCACTTAAAAACCCGCTTCCAATGAAATGACTCCAGAGCACTTACAAACCCGCTTCCAACGAAATGCCTCCAGAGCTCTTAAAACCTTGCTTCCAAAGAATTGACTCCAGAGCACTTAAACACCCGCTTCCAAAGAAATGACTCCAAAACACTTAAAAACCTGCTTCCAATGAAATGAAGCCAGAGCACTTAAAAACCTGCTTCCAACTAAATGAGCCCAGGGCACTTAAAAACCCGCTCACAAGGAAATGACCCTAGAGCACTTAAAAACTTGCTTCCAAAAAAATGAGCCCTGGGAACTTAAAAAACCGCTTCCAACGAAATGAGCCCAGAGAATTTAAAAACCTGCTTCCAACGAAATGACCCCAGAGCACTTAAAAACCCGCTTCCAACGAAATGACCCCAGAGCACATTAAAAACAAGCATCCAAAGAATTGACTCCAGAGCACTTAAAAACCCGCTTCCAAAAAAATGAGCCCAGGGAACTTAAAAATCCGCTTCCAACGAAATGAGCCCAGAGCACTTAAAAACCCGCTTCCAACGAAATGACTCCAGAGCACTTAAAATCCCGCTACCAACGAAATGACTGCAGAGCACTTAAAAACCCGCTTCCAACAAATGACTCCAGAGCACTTAAAAACTGGCTTCCAACTAAATGACTCCAGAGCACTTACAAACCCGCTTCCAACGAAATGCCTCCAGAGCACTTAAAACCTTGCTTCCAACGAAATTCCTCCAGAGCACTTAAAACCTTGCTTCCAACGAAATGACTCCAGAGCACTTAAAAACCCGCTTCCAACGAAATGACTCCAGAGCACTTAAAAACTGGCTTCCAACTAAATGACTCCAGAGCACTTACCAACCCGCCTAACGAAATGACTCCAGAGCTCTAAAACCTTGCTTCCAAGAATTGACTCCAGAGCACTTAAAACCCGCTTCCAAAGAAATGACTCCAGAACACTTAAAAACCGCCTAATGAAATGACCCCAGAGCACTTAAAACCTGCTTCCAAATCTAAATGAGCCCAGGCACTTAAAAAACCCGCCACAAGGAAATGACCCCAGAGCACTTAAAAACTCAAGGCCCAAAAAAAATGAGCCCAGGGAACTTAAAAATCTGCCTCAAACTAAATGAGCCCAGAGCACTTAAAACTCCGCCCAAATCTAAATGACTCCAGAGCACTTAAAATCCCGCTACCAACGAAATGACTCCAGAGCACTTAAAAACCCGCTTCCAACGAAATGACTCCAGATTGCTTAAAAACTGGCTTCCAACTAAATGACTCCAGAGCACTTACAAACCCGCTTCCAACGAAATGCCTCCAGAGCTCTTAAAACCTTGCTTCCAAAGAATTGACTCCAGGGCACTTAAACACCCGCTTCCAAAGAAATGACTCCAGAACACTTAAAAACCCGCTTCCAATGAAATGAAGCCAGAGCACTTAAAAACCCGCTTCCAACGAAATGAGCCCAGAGCACTTGAAAACCCGCTTCCAACGAAATGAGCCCAGAGCACTTGAAAACCCGCTTCCAACGAAATGAGCCCAGAGCACTAGAAAACTCGCTTCCAACGAAATGAGCCCAGAGCACTTGAAAACCAGCTTCCAACGAAATGAGCCCTGAGCACTTGAAAACCCTCTTCCAATGAAATGAGCCCAGAGCACTTGAAAACCCGCTTCCAACGAAATGAGCCCAGAGCACTTGACAACCCGCTAAACGAAATGAGCCCAGAGCACTTGAAAACCCGCTTCCAAATCGAAATGAGCCCTGAGCACTTGAAAACCCGCCTAAACGAAATGAACCCAGAGCACTTGAAAACCCGCCTAACGAGCCTACTAAATGAGCCCAGAGCACGTGAACCCCGCTTTCAAATCTAAATGAGCCCTGAGCACTTGAAAACCCGCCCAACGAAATGAGCCCCAGAGCACTTGAAGACCCAGAGCACGGAACGAAATGAACCCAGAGCACTTGTAAATCCGCCTCCAACGAAATGAGCCCAGAGCACGTGAACCCCGCTTTCAACGAAATGAGCCCAGAGCACTTGAAAACCCGCTTCCAACGAAATGAGCCCAGAGCACTTGAAAACCCGCCTAACGAAATGAGCCCAGAGCACTTGAAAACCCTCTTCCAACGAAATGAGCCCAGAGCACTTGAAAACCCGCACTTGAAAACCTGCTTTAAATGAGCCAAGAGCACTTGAAAACCCGCTTTCCAACGAAATGAGCCCTGAGCACTTGAAACCCGCTCCAACGAAATGAACCCAGAGCACTTGAAAACCTGCTTCCAACGGAAATGAGCCCAGAGCACGTGAACCCCGCTTTCAACGAAATGAGCCCAGAGCACTTGAAACCCGCCTCCAACGAATGAGCCCAGAAATTGAAAACCCGCTTCCAACGAAATGAGCCCAGAGCACTTGAAAACCCGCCTAACGAAATGAGCCCAGAGCACGGAAACCCGCTTTCAACGAAATGAGCCCAGAGCACTTGAAAACCCGCTTAAACTAAATGAGCCCAGAGCACTTGAAAACTCGCCCAAACGAAATGAGCCCAGAGCACTTGAAAACCCTCTTCCAACGAAATGAGCCCAGAGCACTTGAAAACCCGCCTCAACGAAATGAGCCCAGAGCAATTGAAAACCCGCTTCCAAATCTAAATGAACCCAGATCAATTGA
>JAEOAE010002844.1:0-34554 GCA_036365155.1 Meriones psammophilus | reverse complement strand
GTGTTTATCATAGCATCAGAGAAACAAACCAGGACAAATGTTAAACCATAGAAAAGCAGTGAATAAAGTTCCATAAGTAAAGCAGGTTTTAGTTTCATAAGGTGTACATTCTACCTTAGGAAAGGAAAGCACAGAACTTAATCTAATATTCAGTATTTTAAAAAAATGGAATAATTTTTTTCTCTGTATTCTGTAAGTAAAATTAGGAGAAATAGGTATCATGTCCACCAGAATTAGCTTTCAGGAAGCTGTAAACACTGTGTTTTAGTGTTGAACTCTAGGGAATCACTGCTAAAGACTTTCAAAGCCTTGTCATTCCTTTTCAGCTACAAGTACTAATGAGGTAACACCTTGGGAAAATGCGGCTTTACTGGAAAACAGGTTAATGCCTTTGATTGCAGACTGGTGGCCTAGTCTCCTTTTTTTCTCTCTTAGCAAGTTGTATGACCTGTTCACTGTTTTACTTGTGATAATGAGGTTTGAAAGCTATTGAAGATATTAGGTATTCATAATCTTTGGAGATTAATACAAATTTTTTACGATTGCTTTTTTGTTCTTTTACATTACTGTTTATTATCATGTAAATTAAAATTTATTCAAATTGTAATTTATTCAAATTGTCTGTGTCCCCTCCCTCATATCCATCCAATCACACCCTCCTTCCCTCTTCTGCTCCTATGCCCTTCCCCTAGCCTACTGATAGGAAAGGTCCTACTCCCTTTCTATTTGACCCTAGCCTATCACAATGTTTTATACGAGTATTCCTCCTATTGTTGCACACATATTATTACAGTTATCTAGCCTTCTCTCTAACATCTATCATCTGTTTATCATCTATATCATATATTTATTATGCACACAGGAACACACACATAAGGTTGTGAAAATGTTATTTCTTCCAAAACATGTGTTTCAAAAATTGATCAAAAAGAGTGATTTAAAGTCAAAAGTTTGAAGGAAATGAAATGCATGTGTCACTTTGTCAGTTATGGCCTGAGGCTTGGGATGTTGACATCACAGTGGTTTCTCCTCCTGACTACTACAGAATGTTTGCACTTCAGTGGTCTGTATACAGACTGCTGTAGCCATTTTTGGTTAGCACCAGCAAAGAAAAGGATAATTTCATGATCAATGAGAGTTTCTCTCTTCCAGGCTTCACTGTGAAGGTATTTTAAAATGACTATTATTATTCTCTTGATAGACTAGTGGTTTCAGGAAGTGTTCGGTCTTGATTTCTCTAGAACATATGAACTAATTCTTAAGAGTTGCTTCATGACAACCACTCCTGTGAGAAATAGTCAATACCAATACCCCAAAAAAAACAAAGTTATCATGTCAGAGAGGTATGCTCTGAGCTATACAAGAGAATGATATCTATGTATCTTCAAAACTATCAGCTTAAGTTATGAGAGATTATTTTCTGTTTCATCTAGTTGTTTTACCCACTATGCCAAGATTTGTTGGAAACTGGTCAGATTTCAGCCCAAAGTCCAACAACATTCTGGTTTTAAACATTTTTTGTCAGTATTTTAACACTGATTCAGCTAGATAGGAATGACTTTACAGACATACGCATTTAATTTCAAGTTCATCATAAAACTGAGTTGACAATATTTTTATAAAATACCTTTACATTATTGCCTTTCTTTGACTCTTCTATTCACAGGCATCTTTAATCCTCCCCAAGTGAAAACTGTGGCTTTTCAGTACATATTCCTTGAATGCTGTCACATGATTTAGGCATAGTAATATTCACTAATAAAATATGTACTTTAAATATTCAAACTTTATAAGTAGGGACAGAAAAGAGACCAGCAAAATAGTAGCCACTCCATTATTACAGGGAATGGTTTTATTATGGGTCAGAGAGGGAAAATGTTCAAAGGTACCTGGAAGAGTTCAAAGGAGAGAGTAAAAGAAGCAGACTTGATATGACCAAAACTGTCTAGAAGAGAATAGAGACTATTAGGAGAAAAGTAGGAATGGCTTACACAGAGACAAACTGTGCTTTCATAAATGCATAGGCTGAACCTAGGTCCCTCTACACATATGTAGAAAATGTGCAGGTTACTCAACATGTGGGTCCCCTAACAATTGGACTGAGAGCTTTCTTTGACTCTGTTTCTTGCCCTTAGTTTCTTTTCCCCAATCGGTGATGTCTTGCCTGTCCTTAGTGAGACAGGATGCTCTTAGTCCTGCCTGATGTGATGTGTCAGGGTGTGTTGGTACATTTAGTGTGTCTCTCTGAAGAGAAAGAAGGAATAGGAGAGGGAAATGATTGTGGGACTGTGAGGAGAGAAGGGAGGGTGTATGATGAAGATATAAATTTAATAAATTAATTAGTGGAAAAAGACAGGGTATTTCTAGAATATTTAGGAGACTCAGATAGTGCAAAGAGAGATGAGGATGTTTGGGAAGGGACAGGAATCTAGATGTGTGTTTTGAGATGTGTAACAAGTACATTTACATCCCTTAAGGTAACCTGGAGGCCACCATGGGTGTTGGTATCCTGATAGAGCCACAGGTCAATAGAGATCCTCAGGTCCCTTTTGTTGGAGCAAGGAGAATGGTTACTTTGATGGACAAGAAGTATTTCAGAAATTTTTGCTGAATGTTGTTTTTTATGTTTGTTTTTTTTGTTTTGTTGCTTATTTGGTTCTAATCACCAAAAATCCTTTGATAATGCATGTTGAGCAGGTCTAGGACTGGGTATTTTTGGATATTTGCACTCCTGGGACTTAACTAGTTTCAACTATTAGGAGGGCCTGATTACTTTCATCACACCTATTCATGTCCTTTAAATAGTAATGGGTTTAGTTATGACATGCCATTACATAGATTTCCTTCTGATGTGTTTTTGTTTCCAATATTCAAATGTCATATTTTTTTATAATTTTTATTATTTATATTAATTACATGTTGTTTACTTTGTATCCCAGCTGTAGTCCCTCCCTCATTCCCTCCCAATCCTACCCTCCCTACCTCATCTCCTCCCTGCCCTCTCAAAGTCAACTGATTGAGGAGGCCTTTCTCCCCTCCCTCTGACCCTGGCTTATCAGGTCTCACCAGGACTGTATGCAAGTCCTTCTCTGAGCTTAGCAAGGCTGCTCCTCCCTCAGGGGTTGTGGGGGGAGGTCAAAGACTCTGCCACTGAGTTCATGTCAGACACATTCCCTGTTTCCCTTACTAGGGTACCCACTTGGATGCTGAGCTGCCATGGTCTATGTCTAAGCATGGGTTCTAGGTTATATCCATGCATGGTCCTTGGTTGGAGAATCAAGTTTCAGAAAAGACCCCTGTGCCCAGATACATTTGGTCCTTGTGGTGCTCCCATTCTCTCCAGGTCTTACTAACTCCCCCTTCTTTCATATGATTCCCTACACTCTGCTCAAAGTTTGGTTATGGCCCCAATGTCCCTCATAGCATGAATGGATACAGAAACTGTGGTACATTTACACGATGGAATACTACTCACCAATTAAAAACAAGGCAATCGTGAAATTTGCAGGCAAATGGTGGAATATAGAAAAGATCATCCTGAATGATGTATTCCAGCAGCAGAAAGACACGCACAGTAAATACTCACTTATAAGTGGCTACTAGACCTATAAGATAGGATAAACATACTAAAATCTGCATACCTAAAGAAGCTAAACAGGAAGAGGTTCTGGAGTAAGATGATCAGTCCTCACTTAGCAAGACAAATGGGATGGACATGTTAAGTAGGAGAAAACAAGGAACAGGACAAGAGCCTATCAGAGAGGGCCTTGGAAAGACTCTACCTAGCAGTGTATCAAAGCAGATGCTGAGGCCCATAACCAAATGTCATAATTTGAATATCACTATTTTTTCAGTAGAATATCTTAATGAGGAACTTTACAGTCTGGTGGATTTTTGTTATCTTAATTAGAACTGTATAATGACATGTATTAATGAAATTGAACACTTTGCAAGAGCTAAAAATTTTTACTGTTATCAAAATACAATCATTTTAAAGACAGGCATTCTAATTTTGAATAATTTGCCCATGATTATCATATGTTTAATGTATACTGCATATTTTATTATGAAATTGATAGAGTATCTCTTCAGTCAAAATTATTTGTGTCTCTAGGATTAATATATAAAATTTACTATATATTAATAAGCATGTGTAGTCCTCTACACTCTTCAAAACTTTATGACTTTTCTGTGCATGAAACTTTCTGACTATATCTCAGTACAGTGCATTCATCTTTAAAATCTGCTGTGATTTTTGCATGTGTTATACTCTTAGGTTCACAGTCTTAATGATTTTAAATGCTGCCTTTTTTCACATGGACCTTTAACAGTTTAAAAGGATTAGGAATTCATAATCTTTGGAGATGAATATAAATTTCACTATGCTTTTTTTACATTACTGTTTATTATTATCATTTATTACAGTTTATTCAAATTGTACTATGGTTGTGCCTCCCTCCCTCATCATCTCCATCTGCTCACAATCTCCTTCCCTCTTCTGTGCCTAAGCCCCTCCCATAGTCCACTGATAGGCAAGTTCCTACTCCCCTTGTATTTGACCCTAGCCTATCACGATGTTTTATACAAGTATCCTTCCTACTGTTGCACACATATTATTGCAGTTATCTAGCCATCTATCTCACATCTATCATCTATCATCTTTGTCATATATCTATTACACACACATATTGTTGTGAAAATCTGTTATTTCTTCCAAAGAAATGTGGTTCAAAAAATGTTCAAAAACAATGTTTTAAATCAAAAGTAATCAATCAAAAATGGGGACAGAGCTAAACAGAATTTTCTGTAGAGGAATATCACAGAGAAACACTTAAAAAATGCTCAATGCCCTTAGTTATCAGAGAGATGCAAATCAAAATGACCCTGAGATTTCACCTTACACCCATCAGAATGGCTAAGATCAAAAGCTGAAGAGACTACAGGCTTGTGGTCACCCTCAGATACAGACTGAGATTAAGGGCAGCCAGGGTAAATGAGACCCCACCTCAAGAAAGAAAAAAAAAAAAGTGAACTAGTGTGCAGTGATGAACAGAGAAAGTAGGAGAAGATTTGATGGACTTGACAGTATGGTTAGCAGGAGCTGCAGCAGGTCGATGAGCACAGCAGCTCAGCAGGCACAGTGAGGGGTCTTAGGCACAGTGGTAGTCTCCAGTGAAGGAGAGCTCATGCTGTGTCCACCTGTCCATCTCTCTCTGTCTGTCATTCTCAGTTTTTAAGTAGATTTATTTTGTTTATCTGTGTGCATGTGGGTATACATGCCTCCCAAAGGCCAGAAGATGGTAAGAGACGCCCAAGAACTAGAGGTCGTTGTGAGCCACCTGATATGGGTTTTGGGATCCTAACCCAGTCCTCTGCAAGAGCATCATGTGTCTTAACTACTGAGCCATCTTTTCAGTCCAGTTCTCTGGGTTTTGTTGGGACAAGAAGTTGGAAACATGAAGCCCTGGTTGGTCTGGGAACTCATCATCCTCCCCTCAGCTTCTTGTCCTCCAATTACAAGTCTGCACCTTCATGCCTGCCAGTCATTTTCTTGAATGGTTTCAGGTCCTCATTTTGTGTTCCAGGCCACAGACTGCAGATAACAGTGAACCTGACTTTAGCCCTGTGTTCCTGAGGGTGTACAGACAGAGTGTTTCCTCTGTTGTTAGGGCGAGGCTAGGGTAGAACTGCCACCCTGCTAGAGCTTAAAGAATCATGCTGGGACTGCTTTTTAAAACTTGTCCTTCATCAGGGCCTTTTCCCCTTAGCAAAAGGAAAAGTGAATAATTAATTACTGTTTTGTTTAGGGCTGATCCTGTGGATCCCAGGCTTCTGTAGATCTGAGGTTGGAGCTCTATGCCCCAGTACCCAAGTGGTAATCAGCAGCAGGTGAGTGCAGCAGTCATGCATGCAGCAGGAGGCTAGATCCTGGAGCCTGTGGGAACCCATAAACTTTTCCTGAACTGGATGTCCTGAGTTTGGAACTGGTGTTTCCCCCACCATATGGCTTCCTCCCAACAGGGTGACCCAGTCTGTCCTGTTTTGGGGTCCACAGTTCAGTCTAGAATGTTGAGTAGAGCACACAGGAGCAGGTAAGGGGCTTTATGCTGGTGACTGGGCATCTGAAGGAACGCAAAAACTTTTCCTGAGAACTTTTTGGGGAGTGTGGGGAATTCCACTGGATGCCCTGAGGTTGGACTTGATGATTCCTTCAACATGGGGTTTCCTCCCAACAGGGAAACCTGGTCCCTGGTGCTTTGGTGCCCACAGTTCTGTGTGGGACAGTGATTTGGGTGTTAAAGCAGCTCTCTGGGCTGAGCACCATCTAGAGCCCAGACCTTTTTCAGGGATTTTCTGGGTGACCTGTGGTCAGTCCTGATTGCTTCCTATTTCATGGGGTTTTCTCTAAACTGGAAACCCCAATCTCTGGTGTTGTGGGGCCCACAGTACAGTCCAGGATGGTGATCGAGCACACAGTTATGTGGCTCTGGGCTGGTGACCTATTGCCTGCAGGGACCACAAACTATTCCGTGGTTTAGCTGGGTGACCTGAAAATGGACCGGATTACTTCCCACTCCATGGAATTTGTTCTTAACTTGGAAACACAATTGCTGTGTTTTAGGGTCCAGAGAATTTGTTGTAGTCACTGGTGTACTGCTCTGCAGATACTGTCCTCTTGGTACCACCATCTTTGATTCTCCTTTCTTTTATTAAACATTTTTTTTTATTTTTCTTTTCTTCTCTTTTTTATTTTATTTTATTAATTACAATTTATTTACTTTGTATCCCAGCTGTATCCCCCTCCACCATCCCCTCTCAATCTCACCCTCCCTCCCTCTTCTTCTCCTATGTCCCTCCCCATTCCAATGATAGGGGAGGACTTTCTCCCCTTCCATCTGACCATAGTCAATCAGGTCTCATCAGGACTGGCTTCTTTGTCTTCCTCTGTGAACTGGCAGGATTGTTCCCTGCTCACGTGGAGCTGATCCAAGAACTAGCCCATGAGTTCATGTCAGAGATGGTCCCTGGTCCTATTATTGGGGAACCCTCTTGGATACAGAGCAGCCTTGGACTATTTCTGTGCAGGGGTTCTAATTTATCTCCATGAATGGTCCTTGTTTGAAGTATCAGTCTCAGAAAAGACCCCTGTGCCCATATCTTTGGTTCTGTTGTTCTCCTTGTGGCGCTCCTGTTCCCTCCAGATATTTCTATCTCCCCTTTCTTTCATAACATTCCCTGCACTCTGCAAAATATTTGGCTATGAATCTCAGCATATGTTTTGATACCCTGCTGGGTAGAGTCTTTCAGAGGACCTCTGTGATAGACTCCTGTTACATTCTCAGACAATTAGGAATAGTGCTACCTCAATATCCAGCTATACCACTCTAGACATATATCCAAAAAATGCTCAAGTATTCAACAAGGATACTTGCTCAACCATGTTTATAGCAGCTTTATTTGTAATAGCCAGAAACTGGAAATAACCCAGATGTCCTTCAGTTGAGGAATGGATGCAGAAATTGTGGTACATTTACACAATGGAATACTACTCAGCAATTAAAAACAAAGAAATCATGAAATTTTATGGCAAATGGTGGAATCTAAAAGTGATCATCCTGAGTAAGGTATCCCAGAAGCATAAAGACACATATGGTACATACTCACATATAAGTGGATATTAGACATATAATATAGAATGATCATACTAAAATCTGTAGACCTAAGGAAGCTAATCAAGAAGGAAGACCGTGGTAAGTTGCTTAATCTTTTCTTTCTTTATAACTTTTTTTTTTTTTTGAAAAGGGGCGGTTACTCAGACTGGACTCAAATTTTTGCTCTCTGGTTTTGTTTTTCTAATTCTTTTTTTTTCTTTTATTAATTATTTTTAATTTTTTCACAATTTATTCATTATATATCCTGGCTGAAGGCCTCTCCCTCAACTTCTACTGGTCCCATCCTTCCTCTTCCCTCTATCCTCTTCCCCTAGTCCACTCAAAAGGTGAGTTTCCCTCCTCTACCATCCACCCATGACTTATCTCAATACTACTCAGCTATTAAAACAAGGAAATAATATTCTGCTCTTATTTCTTCTCCATGGGCCACTCTGTCCATGTCAGAAGATTCCATTCCCTGAAGCTTGCCTGCAACCTTACTGTGAAATAAACACTAAGTTTAACTCATTTTACAGAGTCCCACTCACAAGACAATATTTAATTGACCATCTCACATCCAGAAACATGTGAAATATGAAATGCTATGAAGTCTGAAACATTTGATCACAAGCATTTCAAAGAACTTGGTTCTCCTTCTTTCTAGAGAGCTGTTTCCTACCAGCCCAGGAAGGCAGGAAGGGCAGAAGATGAGGTTTAAAGCTTGCAAGGCCCACAAACATAACAATGATCAGACACTCTGGGAACCACCTCAGAAAATAAGTTCAACTTTAACTCTAGAAAACAGAGGCTATATAACTCTTGGGAAATTACTGGGATGCTGCATGGATAGGTGTATATAATCGTTTAAAACTAGGTACTTCAAGAATGCTTGATTTGCATTAAATAGCACATTCGTATCGTATGAACAAGAGCACAGATCCTAATCATCCTATATTTAAACGAAGGAGAGAGTTAGCAGGGATCACTGTCAAAAGCCATCAATCAATTTTGGTTGGTTTTATCTATGTCTAAAGACACTCTCCAGAGGAAGTCAGGCAGAGAAAACTCACCTTTGCCATTGTTACACTACTAGGTTAACAGCGGGGTCATACGTGGAAGAGAAAGCCTCCTCCCTCACATCTCAAAATTAAGTCTGGGTTGTGATGGTTTCAATAGAACCCCTGGAACAATAGGTATGTGTACACAAAAAACTTCTACAGGCTACCACTGTTGTGTTACTCTCAGAGAACTTCCTGGCTGGTGTTAGTTCACCATTCCTACATATTCATCCACTGGACTGAACTTTTCTTGTCTAAAGTGAGGCAATTGAAAACAGTAAATGTTGAGAATCAGGTTTATCAATAAGTCTTCCCTAAACACATTTTATAATACTTTTGCATGTAATTGATATTTACCATTCATTGTATTCTTTAAAAAAATAAGTTTATTTACTTTACATTCCAATCATAATCCCCCTCCCTTCTCTCCCCATTACTACCCTCCACTCCTATTGTCTCTATTCCCTTTCCCCCTTTCCCCTTCAGAAAAGGAAGGTCATTTCCATTGAGCTAGTTTTTCAGTTCTGTTGGATCTCAGTGGACCAAAGAACACAAAGGCCTTTCCATATTGCTTATAGTCAAAGAATTCCTCTCCAGTAAGGATACTTTTATGATGATGATGACTCTAGATTTGTGCAAGGCCTCACCATTTTAACACATTCAAAAGTTCTCTCAGTATGAATCCTTTCATGATGATGAAGATTATACAAATATGGAATGGTTTCACCATGTTAAAAGCACTGTCCATTTCTGTCCATTTCTTTCTTTCATGAGTGTGAAGATGATTCTGAAGTGCAAAAGTTTTTTCACATTGGTTACAGTCAGATAGCTTCTTTCCAGTATGTGTTCTTTTATGTATTAGGAGATGTTATGTGCAAAGGCTTTGCCACACAGTTAATTCATATTGTTTCCCTCCAGAATGTGTTGTTGTCTTAGAAGATGACTGTTATATGCAAAGGTTTTATCACACTAATTATCCTCACCAGGCTTCTCTCCACTGTGTGTTTTTTTTTCAGAGACAGCTGTTTTATCATAGGGTATATTCTACTTTCTATGTGTTCTTTTATGGCTTATGAGATTTATTGTTGCGTGTTTATATTACATTGATAAGGTTTCTTTCCATTGTGTGTTCTTTTATGTCTTATGAGATGACTGTTTTTGTGCAAAGGCTTTACAACACTGGTTACATTTGTAAGGTTTCTCTCCAGTGTGTGTTCTTTTATGGCTTAAGAGATGACTGTTTTGTGCAAAGGCTTTACCACACTGGTTACATTCATAAGGTTTCTCTCCAGTGTGTGTTCTTTTATGCCTTATGAGAGTACTGTTTAAAGGCTTTACCACACTGATTACATTCATGAGGTTTCTCTCCAGTGTGTGTTCTTTTATGACTTAAGAGATGATTGTTTCTTGCAAAGGCTTTACCACACTGGTTACATTCATAAGGTTTCTCTCCAGTATGTGTTCTTTTATGCCGTATGAGAGTACTGTTTTCTGCAAAGGCTTTTCCACACTGGTTACATTCATAAGGTTTCTCTCCAGTGTGTGTTCTTTTATGGCTTATGAGAGTACTGTTTTCTGCAAAGGCTTTACCACACTGGTTACATTCATAATGTTTCTCTCCAGTGTGTGTTCTTTTATGGCTTAAGAGATGACTGTTTTCTGCAAAGGCTTTACCACACTGGTTACATTCATAAGGTTTCTCTCCAGTGTGTGTTCTTTCATGGCGTATGAGATGACTGTTTTTTGCAAAAGCTTTACCACACTGGTTACACTCATAATTTTTCTCTCCAGTGTGTGTTCTTTTATGGCTTATGAGATTACTGTTTTGTGCAAAGGCTTTGCCACACACTGGTTACATTCATAAGGTTTCTCTCCAGTGTGTGTTCTTTTTATGGCTTATGAGATGACTGTTTTTTGCAAAGGCTTTACCACATTGATTACATTTGTAAGACTTCTCTCCAGTGTGTGTTCTTTTATGCCTTATGAGAACAGTGGTATAGTGGAAGGATTTACCACATAGAGTGTGTTTAAAAGGTTTCTCTCCAGTATGACTGTATTCATGCCTGCAAAGATAATTGGCACATGTGAAAGATTTACCACAGTCATTTGATTACACTAATAAATATATTTATCTATATGAATTAATTTTATAATTTGGTCTAATGATAAAGAAGAATCAAATTTTAATCTTTTATCATTTTATTTACATTAATGGTTTTCCCCTTCATTATGGGTATTTTTGAAGATCCCTATGATGGTAAGAGCATTTATTATGTGGTTCACTTTTATAGCATCATTTTTCTATAAGAGGTTTTCTCTATATATGAAGAGTATTGTAAGAATTCAGAGTTTTACCAAAGCAATCCCATTCACAAATTTTTATATGTATGAATGATACTTCATTTACAAAGTGAGCCAGGACAAGCAGAAGAAGTTCCAAATTTCTAGTATTCATAGGTATTTTCAGCAGTATGTTTTTGCTGATGAATTCTCAGTGAAGTTGCAAAACCAATTAACTGTAACCATTTATCACATTCAGAAAATCTACTCAAAGTGGGGACTACTACAAAATTAATTATTCTTGGAGAAACACAGGTACACTGCTTCTTTCAATATCTCTAAGCTCATGTGTCTTATAAACATTGTGACATATGATATACCAATTAAAATTACAAGAATAATAAAAGATTCCCACATTGAATTAACACAGTTTGTTTTTTTTTCATCATAGACATGTCATATAGGGATTAAGGTTTCTCCACAATTATATTCTTGACTCTCATAAGCTGCTCCTTTCACTAAAGTTTACAATGTTACTGAATATGTTAGTAACACTGGTTGTACTATGAAATATTTGCTCATTAGAAGGTTTTGGAACATACTGATCACCTATTCAATGTGTATACCTTTTACAATATCTGAGTAGATAGAATGAGACTAAACAGATTGGCAGTTTAACTCAGTAGCTGTAATGTCTATATGATTTCAAATGGTATTTTCTGTTACAACATTATTTTATTTTCTTCTATCTTAGGGAGTGCCTTGCAAACACAAATCAGATACCTGACATTGAGGTACATGGAATTGTGAGATTTTAATGATCATCAGTACACTTAAAGCAGTGCCCTTTTTACACTGTTGCTTTTCTTTAAAACCTCCAGGACACAGCCAGGTGTGCTAGTACATTCCTTTAATCCCAGCATTTGTGGAGGCAGAAGCAGGCAGATCTGTGTGATTTTGAGATCACATTGTTCTAACAAGCAAGTCTAAGTCAAAGCCACAGCTACACAGAAAAAAAAAAAACTATTTCAAAACAGAAAATAAAAAGCAGCCAACAAACAAACAAACAAAAAAAAACAAAACTTCCAGGACACATTAAAATTTAAGATTTATATCTGTATCAGTGTGCACATAAAGTTACCTTTTATTACTTGTAGAACTTTGAAAATGTTCTTCAATGGTATGGTCTTCCAAATTGTAGCCTAAAATAGAGTACCAGAAAATATATATGACTGGAAATATCATATTATTATTAAAGCAAAACTTAAATCACTATCTTCTATGATCCTTAGAACCATGCCTGATTTATTCACCTCATTCCTCCTCATTCTCAATTGGAATCATAGAAAAGGATCAATAACAAAGTAAGAGTTGTCTCCTTATTTTAAAAGTGAAAGAAAATTTGCTGTCTTACCTATAGCAGTGAGGTTTTTACAGGTCTCTAGCATCACATCATTGTAGAGTTGTTTCTGTGATGGTTCCAACAAAGCCCACTCTTCTTGGCTGAATTTCACATGCACATCATTGAAGGTCACTGAGTTCTAAAATATACCATACATTTGTACAAAAGAAAGACTGGCAACAATATAAATTTATACTTCATTGTCAATATAATTATATAATTCTAGTGCTTCTTCCATTTATTTTCTGACCTAGAAGTGATAGTGTTATACAGTTGGGTGCTGTGCATCAGGTGAAGGATGGGAGAAGAAAAAGCCTAAAGGTTAGATTGTAAAAAAAACAAAAGGCTTGCTTTGAAAACCTGTGTTAAAGGTTTTGTATCAGTTTGTAAGACATGAATATGAAGTAGCCATTAGTTGGGTTCTTGAGTGATCTATGAATCATCTTCAGTTACTTGGGTGAGTAGGTCAGGACACTGTCATGAGACAGGTGGAAGGAAAAAACACAGTCATGATATTTTACCTAGCAACAAATGAGATGTGGCTATCAGGTGACAGTGAACACATGGGTGGTGTCAGTCAAAAGACAACATGGCACTGGATATCATGTTTTGACCAGGGATCAGAGATTTGGCATACCAGTATATGAAAATGGGGGCTCATATATTTGTGGAAGGGAAATTGTACTACAGTGAATAGATGGATAAAAATAATATGGGTGGCAAGCAACAATAATCATAGCTGATAACATCATATTTCTGAGTTCCCAGACAAAAGAAAAGGCATAGAACACATGATTATTCTTTGTTCATTGTTTTTATATTCTCCTTTCTAAATCATGTATAGTCTATAGTTTAAAAATAAAGATTAAAACTTTTCTATTAAAAAAGAAGTGTTAATGTTATCACTAAGTCATTTTAGAAGAAAACTGAATAATGAAGTTTAACTGTGTCATATCTGAACTTTTTTTTTTAAGGATATAGCTTTGGAATAGTCATGGTAATTAATGTGGACAAAGACAAACAGAGAGATGGGAAATAAAATTGAAAGAGAGACAGAGACACACAGAGAAAAATTAACAAATGAACAGTACTAAGTACAGATCAGAGAAATTTTTTAACAGTTACTAACTACAAAAAATGGTGGACAAGCTGGGTGTATTCTGTCATGCCTTTATTCCATCACTCAGGAGGCAGAGGCAGGTGTATCTTATTGAACTGGATGCCAGCATGATCTATTCAAAGAGTTCTAGGACAGCCAGACCTATATAGTAAGACAGAGCCTCCCCTAAAAGTCAATCAAACAAACATAAAAGATTGAAAGAACTCAGAGGACTTTACTGAAGCTTCTACAAGAAATTATACATTCACTCCAGTTGTGCATTTCTTTTCCAGAAATCTGCACTGCCCCAGCTTAAACTGTAACTCTAATAACATTTTACTAAAAGGGAATGCATGTTTAAACAGCTAAAAATAGAAAAATGAAAATATTAGCAATGTCAATGCTGATCATAAATAAGCAACATAAGGTAGAAGAGATGGCTCAGCAGTGAGGAGCTCTTGCTACTCTTCCAAATAAGTGGGCTCAATTGTTAGTGTTTACCTGGGACCCACTACTATCAGTTCATGAGTTCTGAACACATCTTCAGACTATAGTGAAGATCAGGCACACAAGAGATGCACATTCATGCATACAATCAAAATACTCATATTCAGTAAAAATTAAAAACAGATCCCAGCTGGAAGGGCTGAACTCACACACTGTGTCTGATCAGCAGGGTAGCAGAGACTGCACAATGACCAATAGTTGGAACTGTGGGCCTCCCAAACACCATTGACTGTATTTACCAGGTGAGAAGAACCCCAATGATGAGAAAAGCAATTGGATTCAACCTCAGAGCACTCAGCTAATCCCTTGAAAATTTCCTGGGCTGTTTTAGCAGGAATAAGGTTTTCAAGCAAATAGACCCAAGAAACAAGCAGGAGTAACCATTCTAATATCTAATAAAATAGACTTTCAACAACCATTAATTGAAAGAGATGAGGAAGAAGGTAATCCAAGATGGTGGCACCAGGATGACACTGTCTGAGAAGCAGGGCAGCAATCTTAGTACAGCAACTAAAAGACTGAACTGATCCAGTGCCTAAGAGACTGAACTCTGAACCCTAAAACAACAGCGATTGTGTTTCCCAGGTGAGGAGGAAACTCCCACTCCAAGTGGGAATAAGTCTCTACTCTCAGGTCACCCAGCAAGAACCCAGAAGAAACCCCAGGTCACACAGTCACTGGGTCACTGACCAGAAGCACACTCTTGCATGTCCTGATCACCTTCCCAGGCTGAACTGTGCACCCTGGGGAAAAGAGACTGTCCCAGTCTTGAGAAACCCCACAGGAAGGAAAAAGTGTAGGGCTGACCTCAGGTCAACCAGTCTATCCCTGGAGGTCCTGCAGACCTGCAGGCACAAAGCAGCCAGCCCTGAGTGGGGCTCCAGCTGCCAACCCCACAACTAACTCTCCATCACAGACAGAACTGTGTGCCCCAGGGCACTATAGGCTGGGTTGTCCTGTTGGGAGAAAACCCCACAGGGAGGGAAACAGCAGGTCCCAGCTTAGAGTACTCAGCTGACCCCCACCACCACTAACACCACACATATGGGGATGTTCTCAGAAAAAAGTTCTCAGGTTCCTGTCCAGTCACCAGCTTGGAGCCACCACTCCCAAGCAAGTGCCTACTCACTCCACATGCCCCCCCTCCCTAACAGTACAGACTGGGTCTTTCTGTTGAGAGAAAACCCAAAGGTGGTGGAAATATCTGGCCCTACCTCAGGACACCTAGCTCTAGAAAAGTTTCTGGTTATCCACAGGCTCCAGGCTCTAGCCTCCTGCTGCACACATGGGAGTAGTGCTCACATGCCACTGATTACCACTTGGATACTGGGGCAGAGAGCCCCAAACTCAGACCTCCAGAAGCCTGGGTTCCCTAAGATCAACCCCCCAAATACTGCCCAAGGGACAACGAGTTTTCCCTAATTAAACTGACCAAACCATAAGGCACCCAGGTTACAGCAGCAGCTCACTAAATTTACAGCAAGAAACCTACCAGGAGGGAAGCTGCCTCCAGGACTACTCTGGATGAGAGGGTAGTTCCCTTTACTAACGAATACCACAATTACTACTCAGGTCGGCACGCCTGAGATGAGCTGTGGCAATTCCTGAAAAACACCTGCCATTCAGTGACCATACCTAAAAAATGGAGGAGAGCTCCTTTGGGAAAAATTATCTTCCAGCCAAGCTGATTCCACCCACCACAGGATCCCAGGAAGTACCAGAAACTAACCCCCAACACCTAAGATAGCCTAATGGGTAGAGGTAGCATAAAAGCTCAACCAACAAAAGACAGAGCAATATGGCATCCCTAGAACAAGTTATCCAGGAACAAGCAGCCCTGGAGCAAGCAGCCCTGGATAACCCAGCGTAAATGAAATTCAAGAAGATGACCTTACATCTGTGCTTATGAACAGGATAATAGAGGAAACAAATAAACTTCGTAAAGACCTAGATGCAGATAATGTCAAACAGAATATTACCATTTGCAAAGAAATAGAAGAAGATAAAGACAAAGTGATTGTGGCCATCCTTAAAGAAATACAGGAAGTTGCAGCCAAACAATTTGTGGCTTTAGAGAGGAAATACTTAAATCACTGAAAGAAATTAAAGAAACAGAGGATTGTTCAAACAAACAGCTGAAGGGATTAAAGGAAAATAGTCAGAGAGGTGAAGGAAATCAATAAAATGGCTCAAGATCTGATGATAGAATTGGAAAAATTAAAGAAAACACAAATGGAGGAGATTGTGGAGAGAAAGAACTTAGGGAAGAAAACAGGAACTACAGAGTTAAGCATAATGAATAGACTATGAGAGGGAAGAAAGAATCTCAGGTGTGGAAGACACAATGGAAGAAATAGATGTAGCTATCAAAGAAAATGTTAAATCTAAAAAATTCCTGACATAGTCCATCCAAGACAACATGAAAACCTAAAAAAATAATAGGAATAGAGGAAAAGAAGATTCCCTCCTCCAAGGCCCAGAAAATATTTTAAACAAAATCATAGAAGAAAATTTCCCAACAAAAAGAGAGGTTAATAAGAATATAAGAGGCCTACAGAACACCCAATAAATTAGACCAGAATAGAAAATCCTCCCACCACATAATAAACAGTAAGTATACAGAACAAAGAAAAAATACTAAAAGGTGCAAAGGAAAAAGGCCAAGTAACATATAATGGCAAACCAATCAGAATCACACCTGACTTTTCATCAGAGACTATGAAAGCCAGAAGGGCCTGAACAGATATCATGTAGACCCTAAGAGAACACAGATGACCACCCAGGCTACTATACCCAGCAAAAGTCTCAGTCATGATAGATGGAGCAAACAAGATATTTAATGACAAAAACAAATTTAAACAATACCTACCCACAAATCCAGAGGTACAGAAGTTCCTAGAAGGAAACCTACAACCCAGGAAAGCTAACTACATTCAGGAAAACACAGGAAATAAATAATGTCACTACAGCAAAACTAAAAGTAACCAAGCACTCAAACACACTACCACAAGCAACATCAAAATAAAAGGATCTAACAGCCACTGGTCATTAATTTCCCTCAACATCAATGGACTTAACACTCCAATAAAGATAAGACTGACAGAATGGATATGTAAACTAGACCCAACAATCTGTTGCATACAAGAAACACATCTAAGTCACAAAGATAGACATTACCTGAGAGTAAAGAGCTGGAAGGTGGGTCCAAGCAAATGGACCCAAGAAACATGCAGGAGTAGCCATTCTAATGTCTAATAAAATAGACTTTAAGTATATGGAATCCATCAATGTAATCCACAATATAAACAAATTGAAAAAAAAAACAACAACAAAAAAAACAGAGGATCATTTTCTTAGATGGTGAAAAAAAATTTGACAATATCCAACAGTTATTTTTGTTTAAAGTCTTGGAGAGACTGGGGACAAAGGCACATATCTAAAAATAGTAAAGACAGTGTAAAGAAACCCCATAGCTAACAACATCAAACTAAATGAAAAGAAAGTTAAATCAATTCCACTGAACTCAGGGACAAGACAAGGCTACACACTGTCTCTCAATCTCTTCAATACAGTACTCAAAGTCCTATCTAGGACAATAAGACAACTAAAGGAGATCAAGGGGACAGAAATTGTTAAGGAAGAAATCAAATATCACTATTCACAGATGATATGACAGTATACAAAAATGACCCCAAAAATTCTACTGTAGGGAACTCCTACAGTTGAAAAACACTTCAGCAAAGTGGCTGGATATAAAGTTAACTCAGAAAAAAATCAGTAGCACTCCTGTATACAAAAGACAAATGGAATGATAAAGAATTAGGAAAATAACACCCTTCACAATAGCCAGGAAAAAAAAATATTTTGATGTTATCCTCAACAAGCCAGTGAAAAACCTATATGAAAAACAAAACAAAACAAAACAACTTCAAGTCTGTGAAGAAAGAAACTGAAAAAGATACCAGAAGATAGAAATATCTCTCATGCTCATGGATTAGTAGGATCAACATAGTAAAAATTGCCATCCTATCAAAAACAATCTACAGATTCAATGATATTCCCATCAAAATATCAACACAATTCCTTAAGAAACTTGAAAAAACAATTCTCAGGTTCATATGGAAAAATAAACAAGCCAGAATAGCGAAAACAATCCTGTACAATAGGAGATCTTCAGTAGATATAACCATCCCTGATCTCAAGCTCTGTTATAAATAGTAATAGAAACTGCACAGTACTGGAATAAAAACAGAATGGTGGGTCAATGCAATTGAAGTGAAAACCCATAAATAAATCCATACACCTATAGACACTTGATTTTTGACAAAGAAGCCAAAACCATGCAACGGAAAAAGGACAGCATCTTCAACAAATGGTGCTGGTCTAACTGGATTTCTACATCTGGAAAAATGAAAATAGATCCATATTTATCACCCTGCACTACACTGCAGTCCAAGTTGTTCAAAGACCTCAACAGAAAACCAGATACACCAAATATCTTAGAAGAAAAAAAGTGGGAAAGATCCTTGATGTCATTGGCATAGAAGGTAATTTCCTCAACAGAACACCAAGAACACTTGCTCTAAGATCAAGAATTAATGAATAGGATCTCGTGAAACAAAAAGCTTCTATGAAGCAAAGAACTCTGTCAATAGAACAAAATGACAGCCTACAGCCTGACAAAAGATCTTCACCAAACCTACATACAACAGAGAGGGCTAATAAACAAGATATATAAAGAGTTCAAGAAATTAAACTCTAACAATCCAAATAATCCACTTTAAAACTGGGGTACAGAACTAAACAGAGAATTCTCCACAGAGGAATATCAAATGGTGGACATTAAATGCTCAATATCTGTAGTCATAATGAAAATGCAAATGGCATTCCATCTTAAACCCATCATGGCTAAGATCAAAACATGAAGTGACAGCAAGCTGGTGAGAATGTGGAGAAAGTGGAACACTCCTCCATTGCTGTGGGAGTGCAAATTATACAACCACTTTAAAAATCAATCTGATGCTTTCTTAGACAATTGGAAATAGTGTTACTTCAAGACCCAGCTCTACCATTCCTGGGCATATATCAAAAAGATGCTCCACCATTCAACAAAGATATTTGCTCAACTGTGTTGATAGCATCTATGTTCGTAATAGCCATAACAGGGAAACAAACTGCATGTCTCTCAACCAAACCATTGTTTTACAGAAATTGTGGTACATTTACACAATGGAATGCACCTTGGGTATTTAAAAAAAAAAGGAAACTATAAAATTTTCAGGCAAGTAGATGGAACTAGAAATGATCATCCTAAGTGAGTTATTCCAAAACCAGAAAGACATGCATGGTATATACTCATTTGTAAATGATAATAGCCATAATATAGGATAAACATCTACAATCTACAGACCTAAAGGAGCTAAATAAAAAGGAGAACCCTATGAAGGATGCTCAATTCTTATTCAAAAGTGCAAATAGAATCGACACCAGAAGTGACTGAGGAGAGAGAAGAGGATGAGAGCCTAACATACATATTCTCCGAAAGACTCTGCCCAGCAGGGGTTCAAAGCAGATGCTAAGATTCACAGCCAAACTTTGGGTAGAACACAGGGAATCATAGGAAAGAGTGGGAGGATAGAATGTAGAAAGACCCAGAGCTGGCAGGACCTCCATAAGAAGACCAACAAGGACAAACAAATCTGGGCCCATGGGGACTTGCAGAGATTGATGGACCCACCAAAGACCATTCATGAAGAGGAACCAGACCCCTGCTCAGATGTAGCTGATAGGCAGCTCAGTCTCCATGTTCAATCCATAGTAAGGGGAGAAGGTGCTGGGTTTGACATGGACTCTGTTGTCTGCTATTTGATCATTTCCCCTTGGTGGAGGGGGCATTGCTATGCCACAGAGGAAGAGGATGCAGGAAGTCCTAGTGAGACTTGATAGGCTGGGTTCAGATGGTAGGAGAGGAGGGTTCCTGTATCTGAGATATAGGAAATGGGATAAGGAGGAAAAGAAGAGAATGGAGGGTGAGACAAGGAAGAGTCAAGGAGAAGATTACAATTGGGATGTTAAGTGGATAAATTATTTTTAATTTAATTAATTTATTTATTACAATGTGTTCACTTTGTATCCTTGCCATAGCCCCTCCCTCATCTCCTCCCAGTCCCACCCACCCTCCTTCTTCTGCCCCTATGCCCTTTCTCTAGTCTCCCTAATTGGGGAGGAACTCCTTCCCTTCTAGCTTATCAGGTCTCATCAAGGATGGCTGCATCATCTTCCTCTTTGGCCTTGCAAGGCTGCACCACCCAGGAGGAGGTAATCAAAGGCTCGAGTTCATGTCAGAGAATAAATTTAAAAAAACAAATTTAAATTAAAAATAAATTAAATGTGAATAAAACAAACAAAATTAAAAAAAAAATGCAACTGGTAAGAAGAGCGTCACATACCTACAATTCAATGACTCAGAAAGCTCAGATAGTGTTAGTGTCATGAATAAATGCATCCTAAGAAATTAAATATACTCCTTGCCAAATTTCAAATGCAAGATGTTGATGAATATCAACACAATAACCTATGCTTACATATACAAAACAAAAGAAAATAAATACCTAAAACTCTATATTCCATGCTCAGCAGCCAATGATGGTGATGTTGATGCCAGGTATGTTGGCCTAGATTTAAGCCCAACACTTGACTGGAGTTAGAGCTGTTAAGTTCAAAACCAGCCTGGTCTACATACAAACTTTCAGGAAACATCCAGGAACTCTGGGACATTATGATAACACAAAACATGCTGATAATCAGATTAGAAGAAGAGGATGAGATCAAAGGTCCAGAAGACATTTTCAACAAAATCATACAAGAAAAATTTCTTAACCTAAAGAAGAAGATGTCTATCAAGGCACAAGAAGCATACAAAATACCAAATACACTGGACCAGAAAAGAAAGTCCTCTTAACAGAGAATAATCAAAACGCTACATGTACAGAACAAAGAAAGAATATGAAAAGCTGCAAATGAAAACTAACAAACAAACCAAACTAACCAACCAATCTGACAAACCAAAACAAACAAAAACCAACCAAAAAACAAAAAAGGCAGATCTATTGGAATAAAAATGCTAGAAGTTGAAGGGCTTAGACAGAGTGCTTCTGATTTTAAAAAACTTCAGAAGCCAACACAAATTACTCACTATGCCCAGAAACTTTCAATCACCAAATGGGGAAAATAAGATGTTCCATAAAAAGGTCAATTTTAAATAATATGTATCTATAAATACAGCCCCACTCAAGGCGCTAAAACCACCACTACCACCAAAATAACAATCACTGTTCAATGATATCTCTTAATAACATTGACCCAAATTCACCAATAAAAAGAGACAGACTCACAAAATGGATGATAAAATAGAATCCACCCTTCTTCTAAATACAACAAACACAGCTTCACATCAAGATAGACATTATCTCAAGGTAAAGGGTTGGAAAAAGATATTCTAAATAAATGGACTAGAGTATCAAGCTTGTATAGCAATTTTAATATGTAACAAAACAGTTTTCAAAGAAAACTAATCAAAAGATGGCAAAAAAACATGACATATTAAAATAAAACATCCAGCAATATAACATTTCAATACTTAACATCTATGCCCCCAACCTAAGAGCACCCAAGTTATAAAAGAAACATTTCTGCAGCTTGCATCACATCCTGGCCCTCATAAACTGATAGGAGAAGACTTCAATATATCACTCTCACCAATGGACAGGTCCTCCTGACCAAACTAAACAGAGAAATGCTCCAGCTAACTAACATCAAAAAACTAAATATACCCAAATGATGTTTACAGAACATCCACCCAAGCACAAAAGATTGTTCCCTCTTCTCAGCAACTCATATATTGTTCTCCAAAATTGATGATATACTTGAAGAGTGGAAGTCTCAAAAGATATAAGAAACTTGCAATAACCTCCTGCATCCTATCAGACCACTAAAGTTTTTAAGCAGCACATCACCAATAACAAAAACAATAGAAAGCTTACAAACTCATAGAAATTGAACAACTCTCTACTGAATAAAAAAATGGATCAAAACTGAAATAAAGAAAGAAATTAAAGACTTTCTAGAAGTCAATGAAATAAATACACAACATATCAAAACTCATAGTACACAATGGAAGTGTTGACCAGAAGACAGTTCATACCACTAAATACATTCAGAAAAATAATCAGAAAGATCTCTTAGTAGCAACTTAACAGCACACCTAAATACTCTAGAACAAAAAGAAGTAAACATAACTAAAAGGAGTAGACAGTGAGAAACTACTGAACTGTGTCTTCACTGGTAAAACAGAATGTTTCCACAGGAAAAGAAAGGTGGATCCTATCAAAATTGATAATGATTAGATTCGAATTGTAGAGATCTCCTGAATAAGCAGATTATAACTGAATAACTGTTCATCAGACAGTGTGGTCATTCAGTCCAAACTAACTTAATAAAGACTAAAGTTTTCTTCTTAAATAAAAAAAGTTACTTTTGTTTTTTTATATTAAAAACAGTTAAGAGGTTTAAAATGTTTGAAGTAAATTTAAAGGTATAAACTTGTTTGAGTTGGAATAATTTGGAGTGAATATAAATATTTTTGAGCAGTGTGGTGATAGACAATGCATTTAATCCCAGCAGAGACAAGCAGTTATCTATTAATTAGTTGTTTTCTAAATTCAGGAGTTACAATGACAGGGTGTTGGTGGTTCATAGCCTTAATCCCAGCATTTGGGAGGCACATGTCTTTTACATACCACCTGGGAGGCAGAGGCAGGCACATAGGATTTACATTGATTTTATTTAAAAGCTACTTGTAAAAGACAGGCTGAAAATCAAAGTGAATGCCCTTTGTTATCTAGAAATAAATACACTTTAAGGTATATTTGTAAACTTTCAAAGATTTTTAACTTAAATTGAGATATTATACTTTTTCTATTTCCAAAAACCATTTTGCCCTATAAAAAATATAACTTCATAAAAGGAACTATCCTCACCCCAGAATTAGGTATGGGGAGGTTTTTTGATTTAATCTTTTCAGGAAAAGAATAAAATCATCCAAATAAAGAATATGGAGTCCACTGGACACATGAAACTTCTAAAGAAAATGACAGATCACCAAAAGAAAATGCCAAAGAAAAGGAGTAAACTGGCCAACTGGTATCACTCACCTTCATGTTGTCTCTTCTGCCTTCTACAGACATAAGTGCAAATTGTCTTTATATGATTGCTAAAGGACAATCACAAAATCTCTATCTCATATCAGAAAAGTCACCTGGTAAGAAACAAAGGAAAACAGAAAAATAAGTGATGATTCTATTGTCACTAATTTCATAATCTTCTGGCATGATGTGACTTCTATACTTACCACAAACTTCAACAATCAAGAATGTGTACAGTATTTGTGAAAGAATGAGGGGTGGGAGAAAAGCCAAAATATCATAAGCCTAAAATATAGCCAAGTTTACATGAAAAGGCCTAAGGAAACTCTAACATGAAAAATGTGCACTGGATCAGAGATACCTTTGATTTTTTTTAAATTTAAGACAAATTAAATAAACACAGATTTCACAACTCCTACAAGACAAACTCAAAGTGACACCTAAACTGTTGTATTTCTGACCCTGCAGCTACTACTAATCTCCTTTCCAGAGAGTCTTTTTGCTCTAGAAGTCTCTTGGAAAATGGAGGTGATCATAAAGACAGGTTATGGCTTGCAGTCCATCACGTCCCCGTGTGGGTTCAGGCATAGCCCAGCACTCACTGACACTCACACACAAATCAATGTTGGAGAATAATTTAATATCTGTTTGTTGCTGCATGGATTATGTCACAAGATGTGGAATCTGCCCTATCCACTTACCTAAAACCAGGCACACCTGACACTGACAAAATTTTGCATCTCAGAAAATCCTTTTGAACCCAGGAATTGAATTTCCCTGAATCACACCATTGTGCCCAGTGGTAGTTGAAAGGTAAAAAATAAATAAAAAAAAAAGTAAGGAAGTATTGCTTAATGATGAGCACCACCACTTTTTTTTTTTACCAGTTTCAAAACTATTTATAAAATTTGTTACACAAAACCATGTGTGGATTATAACATGCAGCATTTCTAGAAATAAGACCTTCAGTTTTCCAATCTATCTATCTAAAGCACAGCAAAAGCAATGCCTGGATGTGTACACTAGATAATGATACTATAAGCACCACAACTTTCTACTGACCAAGCCACAGGGTCCCCTCCTCCTTGGACAGTCAACACTCAAGAAGGGTCAGAGGACAAGGATCTCTGCTGAAGTCACCACATGGAAAACAACAAAACCAGAGTCTGAACCACAGCCCATCTCGGTCAAAGCATATCAGGCTGTAATACCTCAGCAGACTTTCTCTGCCTGGCCTGGGAACAATGGCCCCTCACTCACCATGGCATGGGCTCTGCTCTCATTCACAGCTCCCTACAGCTACATCAGAGGACAATCCCAGAACAAACTCATAAGCTACCTCCCACTGTTGTTCCTGACTGCTAGGCCCATGCAGACTCCCTCATTAGCTTGGACAATACAGCTGAGTCTCAGGAGAGTAGTAACTCTTCTACCAGTGGATCAAAGATTAAATGATGCAGATATCAGAGGCATTCTAGCTTTGCCCCAACCCCTAGGGGCACACAGAACCCAGTGTTGTTATAAAAGAATGAAAATCCCAATTATTGGATTTAAAAACCTGTTAGTGCAGAGAGGCAGAAAGAAAAAGCACCCATCTGACCCTGCTACTCACCTCACCTCCAAGAGGAAAAGGTCCCAAAAGCTCACGACTTCAGATGACAGCTCAGGGGAAATAGGCTAAAGGAACACAATGCCAAAGGCTTTCTAGCTGAAAGCTCAAAAAGCCCAAAATCTACCAAGCTAAAACTCTTTCCACTTTTACACTCTGTCTTAAATACATTTCAGCTGAAACTTCCACTTACTCTTTAATCCCTGTCAGCTGGTTTCTTGCTTTGCCTCTTGACCTAGGGTTAACATTATTTCATCCTGTGCACAGAGAGCTTTTGAATTAAAGGTATGTTCTAGGGCTGATGGAACCATGCCCATAATCACCTGTTTACAATAAATTGAAAGTTCTTGGAATTAAGGTTTGTGTTAGGGCTCACCACACCAAACAAAGCACAGGTTTTACAGTTCACAATCTAAGGGATCACACTGGGATCAAATATCCTGCAACACCCTCATCTTGGAAATGTTTTAAAATACAATCTTCCACTTTCCAGGGCACCTGTTTATCTTCCAAGATACAGGTCATTTATGTTGCACATTCCATTACAAGATCAGTGTCCAGTGCAGTCACCTCTACCTCATAGTTGAGAAGTCCTTCAGACAAACTTTAATCAAAGCCAAATAGTAACAACCATTAAAGAAACAAATGGCCATGAATTTGAAAGCAAGGAGTAGTTAATGGGAGCTCAATGAAAATGAGAAATAAAACAAAAGGATGTGGCTGTTCCTAGGTATGTTGGAGTAGAAAGTTTATTATAGATAGATGAGAGAACATAGTCAGACACAGGGAAATCTGGGACAGTCTAAAGTTGACATGACCCTGAGCTATGTGAGAAGAGAGGAGAGGGTAGTAGAGGGCCAGTGGAAAAAGAGCCAGAACAAATGATAAGGAGGATAAATGAAATAAATTTAAAAAAATTTAATTTATCAGGTAAATTTAAAAAAATGGTTGGAATACATATAAATGGAAGGACAGCTGGGAGGAGGGCAGCTCAACTCCTGGGCTAGAGAATTGTGATTGACACCCATACCTTGTAACAGGTAAGGACTGAGGGATGCTGGGAGAACCTGACAGCCAAATCTGCTTTGATTGTTAAGTAGCCACCTTAATGATTTATCCCATCATTTGAGACGTAAGAGTAGAGAGGAATGAGAAGATTGAAATTATTCCATTATAATCTTAAAAATTATTTTTAAAAGTTGAAAATGTCTTTATGGTCCAATATTCTTCAGGGAATTCAAGTATATATTAGAGCACACAAAGTTTTACTCACACCTTTTCTCTCTCAGGTTGTGCATTTTCAAATGGGGGGAGGGGAAAGCATTCCTGTTAGGCACTAGCACCCCGCTTTGTCCAGATCTTCTGTGTGTTTGAACTAGTATAACTGTAAAAATTTGCTTTCCAGAAACAAGTTCAGCAACTAATCCATATTCTTGATTCTCTTTGTGTATAACTCCAAGCCCTAAGTATATGCTTTTCACATTTACTGACCATCTAAAATTGATTACCATTATCATTGCCATCTTCCCTCTTCCCCCTCCCTTTCTGTGTTGTGAAAACACCAGCTTCAAAGTAGGTCAGTGAACTCAATTCTTACACAGGTCCCTCTTTATTTGTAATCACCCACCTCCAAACAAACAAACAAACAAAACCCAGGGAGGTCAGTGGACACTCATTCACTGATCTCTTTTACCTCACACTGACCAGTCAGGGCCCACCTGAAAGGAGTTGAAGGATTATGTTCTAGGCACTGGGCAGTAGAGGTAGCATTCAGTGTTTAAATAAAGTGTAAGCTACATAACATGATCTGCAGGAGAAATTGCTTTAAACAAAAACAAAAATCAAAGCACTAGAGAAAAACGAATGGAATTCTTAATGACTGGGGATTATCAGAGAATATTAACAAATAAGAGAGTAGAACAGTGATGCATCAACAAAATAAAATTTAATAATACCAACAACTGACTTATTTATTTATTTATTTATTTATTTATTTATTTATTATACAGTGTTCTGTATGTATGTACACTTGCACACCATAAGAGAACACCAGATCTCATTATACATGTTGTGAGCCACCACGTGGTTGGTGGAAGTTGAACTCCCGACCTCTGGAAGAGCACCCAGTGCTCTTAACCTCAGAGTCGAAAAAGAAAACACATAGGCATACTGACTTTGAAAAACACAGGCTATTCTCTTGTAGAGGGAAAGCCATTAATAAGATACTGTTCGATGTTTTCCCTGTGTACACTATTAGCTGCTGAGACCTGTAACCTGACAAAGCATTTAGTCAATAGCCTGTTTCTCAAATTTGAACTGACAGAACTGTGTCAATGAGGATTGTACATATGGACATAGGACAGTCCATTAATTCAAAATTCAATATTCACTAGATAAAGTTACCTCACCTAAACTGTACACCCACCAATCTGGTCTGTTTTCACTTGCATTCATAAATTAATAAATACATGTTGGGAAGTTACAAATTAAATAAACCTCACCCTGCCACATTTCTAGATAATCCTGGTGAGCAAACATGTATGTTCTAGGATCCTAATCTCTAACAGGCCTGGTTAGCATATTACTTATATGTGGAGTGTTTTACAGGCAGTCTTCCCTCAGCTAAATTCTAATTGATGCCACTAGTTTTTTAGCAATGGTAAATCCTTTACATCATCAGTTCTACTCTTCTATATCACAGTTTAATACTGGAGTGCTCTCTGACACAGGACATACCATTTACAACCCCCACAAAATCCAAATGGATCATTTAAAATTGAGAGAACACCAAAAAAGGTCACCAAGAACTATGCCTAAAAAAGGTCACCTAAAGGTCACCAGACTAGTGACTCTACCCCAAGGTCACCAGGAACTAGGCCATGGGTCAGCAATTCCAGAAACAAGGTCATTAGATTTCCTACCCAAGGAACAGCCTGTGTATAACCACAAGAATGGGAAGGTATCTTATCTCAGGGTGGGGCATTTGTTCTGAGCAGCCCACTAACCTTGTAGTAGAACCATTCCATAGCACAGAAATTACCCAACATTCCTGAGACCTATAGATAGCTCACCCAATGTTAGTTATGTTAGCTAGCCAATCACTTTGTAAAAAGCTTACCCTTGCTGAATGTTACCCAATCCTGTAACTATTAAATTGGAACTTCCTTGTCTTTTCTCAAACCCAAATCAAAACCCTGACATGAGGCTGCTGTGTGTACACAGTCTCTTACACCACAGTCATCATATTTGGGTCTCTAACAAAGTAATGAAATACAGTAAATACAGTAAATAGTACTAATAATGTTAATGACTAAAATAAAAGTAACAGAGTGCATTTTACAATGATCTCAGATGCTCTTTTCAGACAGGACATTTTATGATGAAACTGTTTTCATGAGGCATAACATGCCTGTTAAGCTTAAGCCTTGTTTACAACTTTCTCTTGAAAACAAGGTTCGAGATGCATTGTGAAATCATAACATCAAATGATGTACAGAGAGGACATAATCACCTTTGCAGATATGGTCTCCTAGGGTATATATGTAATTATGGTAGGATGCAAAGCCCTGGACACTTTCTGAGAATATGACATCTCATAAAACCTAATGAAAATATAGATTCTTCCCAGAAAATGAACATGTACATAAAACCAACCACATATAAAACAGGTACAGAGTAAATGTCAGGAGAGGGACAAAGTGAAAATAACTAACACCAAATAAGTATCACTGTTGCTGTATCTGGAATTTCTATCTTGTTTGGAAGTCAGAGACAGGAAGACTGTTAACCCCTGTATTTAAGGCAGGGTATCTGCATAAAGAAAAGCAATGTTTCCCTTCTCCTGTTCCTTTTTTTCTCCTCCCCTTCCTCCTCCTTCCTTACCTCCTATATGTTAAGCAAATGGTCTACCTCTGATTTGTATTCCTACCTTCTGTATAAAACAGGGAGAAACAGATAGTCTTTGGATATAATAAAGCCAGATGCTAAACCTCACTAAAGCTTAAAGGAAGTAACTTGTTATGGGATAAATTAAAGAGAACACAGAGAAGGCAACAGGCATAGAGGAGGCTATCCTAGTAACAGCAGTAACAGAACAAGATAAAAAGACTCCAGGAAATGTTTTTTACAGATGGCACAATGGCTGGCATTAACAAATAAAATGCTACATGCTCCCATCCTTTAGGTGGGAATTCTGTATTACTATCAGATTATGAAGACTTTGTTAAAGGAATTTACTGTTTAAAAGGTTATTTGTCCTTCCAGAGATAGTACTGTGAATTAGATACCCAATACTGTGCTAAGTCCTGAACACACAAAAATGATTGATGTAAACACCATTCTTTCTCTATAAGCTTACAGCCTTGTGGGGTAATCCACCATAAACAAACCCATAGACCATGCATAGAAATGTATACATCACATAAATTCCACTATGAAATCTAAAGGAAAGCAAGAGGTACCTAACACCCCAGAAAGGATAAAGAACATTCATATTCAAAGGCTGAGAGGTGAGAACATTTTAGTTCAGTAGGGTAAATGAAAGAAGGTGAATTTGTTTGCAGTATACTAGGAAAAAGAAAGGAATGATAATGATAATAATAATAATAATAATAATAATAATAATAATAATAATATTAAAGAGGGATGATAGCCATCCTCTCTGCTGCTGCTGTTATTTTCATCCTTGCACCCTCTCATGTGCCTCTTTGCCCTCTAGTGGTGACAGGAGGCAACTTCTCCATCATTTCTTTCTGGAACTGTTGCAGAGCCTGCAGGGCTGGTGGCCCCAGGGAGAGCCCATGAGGGGGAGGCTTGGGCAGGTGACTCAGGAAGTGACCATCAGCATTGTTCCAGGTGGAACTCAGGACCCTGGTTGCCAGGTAACCAGGCGCCAGCAGCAGCAACAGCTGCCTGGACAGACCAGCTGGTCCAGAGGAGCTGGAGAGAGACCTCTGTTCTGCTTCCAGACCTCCAAAGGCTTAGGTCTCTTGGAAGCCAAAGGTGGTCGCCTGGGCCACTGCTGGAGACATGTGGTGCGCTCACTGTCACGTTTCTGGCCTGTTACCCACTGGGAGACCAAGGTAATCAGGGCCGCTATGTGGTGGGGAGCTTTCTGGTCCACTCCCACCCCCATCCACCACGGTCGAGGCCTGGGCAAGTGTTCTTGTTTGGTCACTGAGGAACACTTTTCAAGCCCGCTTTGGTGTAGGGAAAGGGGTCTTTGGTGCCCCTCGGGGTTTGCACACTTCAAAGCCTCCCTCCTGTCCTGGTCCTTTCAGAGCAAAAGGAAGAGCCTTCCAGCATGGTATCCCCATTGCTCAGCAATGATGGCATGAACTTCATGGAGCAGATGATCCCCTATTTGCCCCACTGCTCTTTCTGGCCCTTTATCCAAAGTTTGCGACCAATGGGGTGATTCTGGAATTGATTCTGAAAAGGCAGGCAAGTGGCTCCCCAGGGATCCAAACAGACCTCCTCATGCTGGTTCCCAGGGCTTGTGTCCTCACAGAACTGGGGCCACTGAGTCCCAGCAGCCTGGGCTCCAGGCCTGGCCCTTTAAAATGATATGGCTGAGCATGGGCGATTGGGGCAAGGGTGGGGCTCTACCAGGTGCCATTCCCCTTCCCAGGAGGGTGTCACACACCACCCTTTCTCACACCCTGAGCATCCTTTCCTGTTTGTTTAAAGGATTCTGGACCCCATCTGTGGTGTTTGAGATGAATGGAGGCCCCAGCACCCTCAACCCCCTCCTTGGGAAAATTTTGATAGTTCCTTCTGGATGTCTCAGTGGGTTGGAGACACGGGGCCTTAGGGGTGACACCCGCGTGAAATGTCACAGGTATAGATGCTTCAGGCCCGACTGTGAGGGGGACAAGAAGACAACGATGTGAGTGGGCTTGAGGCCGAGGGGGAGGTGAGCGGGGAAAGGCGTTTGGGACGGCCAGGGTAGAGGACCAGTAATGGCCAGGAGCCTCGCCTTTGGGGTTCTCGCCCTAGGGACATTCCCTGCAACCTCGACAGCTGGTGGAGGACAGAGGTCTCCCACTGGACATCTGGGTTTTGAGCAGCAGAGGGAGGAACAGGAGAGGAAGGACCCTGGGGATACCAATGTTCCCCCCTCTGCAGCCCCGAAGAGGGGCCAGGCTTCCGACACCGTGTCCTTCTGCCCTGCTCTCACCCACAGTGCCATCTTCTCGTTATTGTCTCAGTGGCTACAGAAATTGCCCCAGGATTTCTCTGGGGCCCCGGACCTGGCCATCATGAGGCGACTGCTGGACTATGCCAGGATCCACGTGCCCACTGCAGAGTTGGACTGCCAATCTGGGGAGATCCTCCAGGCAATGGATAAGCCTGGGATAAGCTGAAGCCCAATAAGGAGGAGGAGGATTAAGAGGAGAATGAGGACCCGGGGAGGCGCCTGGTGAGACAGCAGCTGATTCCAGCCCGTGTCCCACAGGGGAAGTGTCCTGAAGCTCTGGCCAATTAAGTAGAGGAGGATGCCTGTCAACTCGACTGTCCTGCTGGTAGGAGAGGGGACTGTGCCTTCCCTGGCATGGAGAGGCCATCTTGGATTAGCTCACCCCATTCTGCGTGCCTTCAGGCTGCTCCCTATCCTGGATGACAGCTCACCCCTTTCTGTGCTCAGATCCTGGGCTGCTTGGGGCTTCAACTGCAGAGCTGCCCATGCAAGAGGTCTTGGTGGCACAGAAGAAATGGAGCCTGGCTTCAGGGCAGATTCTAAGCCCCAAGAGGATGCTGAGCTCCTGGATCCCATGGCTACTGGATCCCCAGTCTTGACAGAAGCTGGACCAGTACAAACTCCGGCTTTAGCATCAGAGGATGCACAGGCCCTTGTGGACTTGGTGGATGAGCTACTGTTTCTCTCCACTGTGGTGCACTTTGGGCACCCAATCCCCTGTCCTCGCTGCCTGAGGTTGACACATAGTTGCAATCACCGGCTGAGCTGCACCCAGCGCCTGCTCTTCTTAGAAAACATTCCCTTAATTTTGTATATTTTTAAATTGTTGTTTTTCACTCTTGTGTTATTATTTTTGGTTTCATACTATTATTATTAAAAAGGTGTTGCTTACTCAACTTAAGTGATGTATTCAGAGATGGGACCTCCCCATCTATCTGCCCACAGTGGGTGGAGTCATTCCTGGGCTGTGGTCCTGGCTGAGCCAAGGGGTATGGAGTCTGTTTTTGTCGAGAGTTTCCTGCAAGTTGGGCCTGTGCATCCATCTATAGAAGATGCTGCCAGGTGTTTAGTTGGTGTGCAGGGGGTCTACTGGGATAGATTGAGCCCCAGAAAAAGAAGCCCAACAGGGCCAGTGCTTGACAGCAGAATTTTGGGGCCACAGCTGGGCCAAGAGCTAGGCTCTGAGGACCAGGACCAGGACCAGGAACAGTACCAGGACACAGATCTGTGGACACTATCCCTGAGGGGGAAAAAAACCCTATAATTTTGGATATAGAGTACATTTTGGGGGATCATTTAAATCCATGATATTTCTACATAGCCATGCCTGTTTTAGAACTCAGTCTTTGGAGCTGGGCATGGTGGCACACACCTGTAATCCCAGCACTAAGGGAAGAAGAAACTTGAATTTTAGGCAAGCCAGGTCTACAAAGTAAGTCGAGGACAGGCAAGACTACACAAGGAAATTCTGTCTAAAAAACAAATAAATGAATGAACAAACACAAAAGAGAGTTCACTGTGTGGACCAAGCTGACCATAATCTCAGAAAGATTAGGTTGCCATGAACTCCCAGGTCTAGGATGACAGGGATGTACCTCTGAGCAAAGCTAAGATATTTTTTAATGACTTATTCTTGAATCAAGGAATGAAAGGATAAAATAAGATGTACAAAGGTAACATTTTTTCTTCTAATGAACAAACAGTAATAAGTCTTCAAATTCTATATTTATTTACAATTGCAAAATCATTTCTGATGTTGTCAGTAAGTGGGTTTTCTCCTTTGCTTTAATTTCATCCATTGAAAAATGAGTATGTATGTGCCAGTGAGAGGACAACTTATTGCTGTTTACTATCTGTTTACATCCATATATGAGTTTTGACATGAAACCCAAAGAGTGTTTTGGCCAGTGAAAAAACTGGCACTTATTTAGGTTTAAAAATTATTTATGTATGTACTGGTGTGTGAATTTGTA
This sequence comes from Meriones psammophilus, assembly GCA_036365155.1. Classification (NCBI taxonomy): domain Eukaryota; kingdom Metazoa; phylum Chordata; class Mammalia; order Rodentia; family Muridae; genus Meriones; species Meriones psammophilus. Next base: position 1,572 of record JAEOAE010002844.1, on the reverse strand, counting down.
TATACAAAGGCCCAAGTATAGTAATATTAGAAAAATTCTATAGGAGTAATATGGGCTACCCAGAAATTGAGCTCAAATCATCAGGCTTAGAAACAACCAACTATGCCCACTAAGACAATTCTCTGATATTCTCTTGTAGATCTGAGACAGTGTTATGAACAAGTCTTTACTCCTAAGAATTAACTAACAGATTCCAAAAAGAAAAATGACAGCATTATATCAGTTTAATTTGGAAATAGCATTTATTACTAAAATTATTTGATGTTCTTCCATCCTTATATAACACTAAGTTTATAATCTCGATAGGAGACAATATTTTACTGATGTAATATTTCATTTAAGTTTGAGTATCAATGAACTCAGTGGGGAATGTCTGTGGTAAGCAAAACTGTCAACATGACTTTGAACATCATATAACAATGACCAAAATAAACCCCACAAAGCTGTCACCAAGTCTTCACACATCTGTCATGGCCTAAGAACCCATAGTAACATTACACACACACAACATGCTTTTTGAAATAAATATCATTGCTGCTACATTATTTAGCACCTCTAGATAATTCTCTCAGAAGGCAGTACTTCAACATTATGTGTCATGTAGTAAATAATGGAACCATGAAGAATGGAACATTAAACAGGTCATACATACATATAGATATACATACATATAGTCATACATACCTACATACACACTATTAAGCATTTTAACATTAAAGTTGGTAAAAATAGAACACATTGGGGGAACATCTTCCACCCGTGGACTTGTACTGAGAAGGCTGACATATGATAATGGAGCTTTGCCTAATTACTGACATCCAAATCAGGCTTGAAAAAAAAAAAAACATCTTAAAGGTATTTGTGAAAATGAAAAACAAATGCACCACACTTTCTCAGAGACCCTTCCTTGAAAAGCAGGATCACACCCTACCTGATATAAATAAGCAATGGATCACATAGATGATGGAGATCCCATTCTATACTTTGCAGCAGAAAAATACCTATCACCAAGTGTGATTAGATGCAGTAGATCAACAGCAGCCACAGAAAGAATATCAGAATGACCTAATAAATTTCTGTGATTGGATTTAATACAAATACAGCAAACTTCAATAGCTACTCCATTGTTTCAAAATATAGAACACAACCACAACTGGTGACCTCCTCCATTACATTATAAGAGAACATCATAAATAATTTACTTCATCCAAGGCCATGTTTCTTTTCATGATTAGATTCTTAGGATGTACAGATATTAGCGCGTTTATCCTATATTATATGTCTAATACCCACTTATGAGTGAGTATATACCCTGTGTGTCTTTCTGCTTCTAGGATACCTCACTCAGGATGATCTTTTCTAGATCCCACCATTTGCCTGCCAATTTCATGATTTCCTCATTTTTAAATGCTGAGTAGTATTCCCTGTGTAAATGTACCACAATTTCTGTATCCATTCCTCAACTGAGTGGCACATGGGTTGTTTCTAGCTTCTGGCTATTACAAATAAAGCTGCTACAAACATGGTTGAGCAAATGTCCTTGTTGTATACTGGATCAAATTTTGAATATAT
>JAEOAE010000302.1:0-38986 GCA_036365155.1 Meriones psammophilus | reverse complement strand
ATTTTTAATTGATTACTTGGTTTGCTGCTTTTCAGCTTTTTTAGTTCTTTATATACTGGATATTAGTCCTCTATCAGATAAAGGGTTAGTGAAGATTCTTTCCCAATCTGTAGGCAGTCATTTTGTTTTGATGATGGTGTCCTTTGCTTTACAGAAACTTTTCAGTTTCATAAGGTCCCATTTATTGATTGTTGCTCTTAGAGCCTGTGCTGTTGGTGTTCTGTTCAGGAAGTTGTCTCCTGTGCCAATGAGTTCCAGGCTGTTACCCACTTTTTTTCCAACTGATTTAGGTTCTGGTTTTATGTTGAGGTCCTTTGATCCACTTTAGACTTTAGTTTTGTGTAGGGGTGATAAATATGGATCTATTTTTCATTTTTCCACATGTAGACATCCAGTTGGACCAGCACCATTTGTTGAAGATGCTGGCTTTTTTTCCATTGAATGGTTTTGGCTTCTTTTGTCAAAAATCGAGTATTCATAGGTGTGTGGTTTATTTCTGGGTCTTCTATGGTTCCATTGATCCTCCTTTCTGTTTCTATGCCAATACCATGCAGTTTTTATTATTGCTGTTCTGTAGTACAGCTTGAGATTGGGATGAGATACCCCAGATGATCTGTTGTTGTACAGGATCGCTTTGGAGATTCTGGGTTTTTTGTTTCTCCATATGAAGCTGAGAATCTTTTTTTCAAGGTCTGTAAAGAATTGAGTTGGTATTTTGATGGAATTGCATTGAATCTGTAGATTGCTTTTGGCAGTATGGCCATTTTCACAATGTTAATCCTACCAATCCATGAGAGCACGGGAGATCTTTCCATCTTCTGATATCTTCTTCATTTCTTTTCTTCAGAGACTTGAAGTTTTTTCAAACAGGTCTTTCACTTGCTTGGTTAGAGTCACACCAATAACTTTATGTTATTAGTGGCTATTGTGAAGGGTGTTGTTTCCTAATTTCTTTCTCAGCCTTTTGTCTTTGGTATATAGGAGGGCTTGATTTTTTTTTTTTTGATTTTGTATCCTGCCACTTTGCTGAAGGTGTTTATCAGCTGAAGGAGTTCTCTGGTTGAATTTTTTGGGGTTGCTCATGTATACTATCATATCATCTGCAAATAGTGACACTTTGACCTCTTCCTTTCCAATTTGTATCCCCTTGATCTCCTTTAGTTGTCTTATTGCTCTGGCTAGACTTCAAGTACTATGTTGAAGAGATATGGGGACAATGGACAGCCTTGTCTTGTCCCTGATTTCAGTGGGATTGATTTAAGTTTCTCTCCATTGAGTTTGATGTTAGCTATAGGCTTGCTGTATATTGCCTTTACTATGTTTAGGTATGTGCCTTGTATCCCTGATCTCTCCAAGACTTTAAACATGAATGGGTGTTGACTTTGTCAAATGCTTTTTCGGCATCTAAGGAGATGATCATGTGGTTTTTCTCCCTTCAGTTTGTTTATGTAGTGGATTACATTGATGGATTTCCATATGTTGAACCACCCTTGCATGCCTGGGATGAAGCCTACTTGGTCATGGTGGATGATATCTTTGATATGTTCTTGGATTCTGGTTTGCAAGTATTTTATTGAGTATTTTTGCATCAATGTTCATAAGAGAGATAGGCCTGAAGTTCTCTTTTGTTGGGTCTTTGTGTGGTTTAGGTATTAAGGTGACTGTGGCTTCATAGAATGAGTTTGGTAGTGTTCCTTCTGTTTCTATTTTGTGGAATAGCTTGAGGAGAATTGGAGTTAGTACTTTTTGAAGGTCTTGTAGAATTCTTGTGAAGCCATCTGGTCCAGGGCTTTTTGGAGGGGAGACTGTTAATGACTGCTTCATTTCCTTGGGAGATATAGGGCTATTCAGTCTTTCTACCTGATCTTGACTTAGTTTTGGTAGATGGAATCTTTCAAGAAAATTATCCATTTCATTTAGATTTTCAAATTTTGTGGCATATAGGCTTTTGTAGTATGACCTAATAATTGTTTGATTTCAGTGTCTGTGGTTATGTCCCCATTTTCATTTCTGATTTTGCTGATCTGGATAGTTTCTCTTCTGCTTTTTAGTTAGTTTGGCTAAGGGTTTGTCTATCTTGTTGATTTTCTCAAAGAACCAGCTTTTTTGTTTCATTGATTCTTTTGGATAGTTTTATTTGTTTCTAGTTGATTGATTTCAGCCCTTAGTTTGATTATTTCCAGCCATCTGCTCCTCTTTGGGTGTATCTGCTTCTTTTTTTTTTCTAGGGTTTCAGTTGGGCCATTAAGTTGTTTGTATGTGATGTTACAAATTTTTTTGCAAAGGCACTTAGTGCTATAAATTTTCCCTCTGAGCACTGCTTTAATGTCCCATAAATTTGTGTATGCCTTCCTTTTCATTGAATTCTAGGAAGTCTTTAATTTCTTTTCTTTATTTCTTCCTTAACCCAGCTGTCATTGAGTAGTGTTGTTCAGTTTCCATGTGTGTGTTGGCTTTTTGTTGTTTCTGTTGTTGTTGATGTCCAGCTTTAGTCCATGGTGGTCAGATAGTATACAAGGGATTATTTCAATCTTTTTGTATCTGTTGAGGCTTGCTTTTGTGACCCACTATATGGTCTATTTTGGAAAAGGTTCCATGTGGTGCTGAAAAGAAGGTACTCTTTTTGAGTTTGGGTGAAAAGATCTGTAGACGCCTATTAGGTCCATTTGATTTAGGGATTCTGTGAGTGCTTTTATTTCCCTATTTGGTGTCTGTCTAGTTGATCTGTCCCTTGGTGAGAGGAGGTTGAAGTCTCCCACTATTAAGGTATTAGGATCAATGTATGATTTAAGCTTTAATAATGTTTCATTTACTTAATGTCGGTGCTCTTGTATTTGGGGCATAGATATTCAAGATTGTGATGTCCTCTTGGTGGATTTTTCCTTTGATGAGAATATAGTGGCCCTCCCTTATCTTTTTGATTAACTTGGGTTGAAAGTCTATTTTATTAGATATTAGGATGGCTACTCCAGCTTGTTTTCTGGAACCATTTGCTTGAAAACAGTTTTCCAGCCCTTTACTTGAGGTAGTGTTTATCTTTGTTGCATAGGTGTGTTTTTGGATGCAACAGAATGTTGATCCTGTTTCTTAACCATTCTGTTAGCCTGTGTCTTTTTATTGGTGAGTTGAGTCCATTGATATTGATAGATAATAGTGACCAATGCATGTTAGTTCCTTTTGTAATGGAGTCGATGATCTAACCCTGTTTCATTGCTTGTTTTTTTTCATTTTGTTGGGACATTATCTGTATGCCCTGTTTTCTGGGTGAATTTGTTTTCATTGGATTGAGTTTTCCTTCTAGTATCTTCTGTAGGGATGGTTTGCTGTGTAGATATTGTGTAAATTTAGTTTTGTCATGAATATTTTGTTTTCCCATCTATGTTGATTGAAAGCTTTGTAGGGTATAGTAGTCTGCTGACATTTGTGATCTCTTAGAGTTCCATGATACTTGCCCAGGCCCTTCTGGCTTTCATAGTTTCTGATGAGAAGTCCGTGTGGGATTCCTGATAGGTTCACCTTTCATGTTACTTGGCCTTTTTCCCTGTTGCTTTTAATATCTTTTCTTTGTTCTGTAGATTTAGTGTTTTGACTATGATGTGACGTGATGTGTTTCTTTTCTGGTCTAGTCTATTTGAGTTCTGTATATGGCCCTTTGTATATTTATGGACATCTCTTTCTTTAAGTTGGGAAAATTTTCTTCATGATTTTCTTGAAAATATTTTCTGACCTTGGAGTCTGAGTCTTCTTTTTTTGTGAATTCCTATTATTCTTAGATTTTGTCTTTCATAGCATCCCTTGATTTCTGATATTTTGTGATTGAACTTTTCTGATTTTACTTTTTCTTTGAGAGAAGTATCCATTTCTGCAAGTGTGTCTTCAGCTCCAGAGATTCTTCTTCCATCTCTTGTATTCTGCTTGATGCCTACTTTGTGGTTCCTGATCTTTTCCAAGTTCTCCAGCTCAAGGGTTTTCATTTTGTGTTTTTTATTGATTCTAATTCTGTTTTTTCATGCCTTGCACCATTTCTTCATGTGTTTGAATTTGATTCCTGTCTCTCTATCGATGGCCTCTATTTCTTTTTTTTCATTTCCTTTATATGCTACTAATTTTTTTCCTACTTGTGTATCTATTTGTTTGGCTATGTTTGCCTGTGTTTCTTTTAAGGATATTGTCTATTTTCTTTCTTTTGCCTCCACTGATCATTATCTCTTTGAAAGACTTGTTCATTTCTCCTTATGAGCCTCAAATAACTGGGCAAGCCAGGCTTTAAAATCATTTTTCCTGTGCTTCTGCAGAATTGAGATCCATTGATTTTGGGGGGCAGAAGTCATGATGTCCTGATTTATGTTGAAGTGTTCTTTCGCCTACCCTTACACATATTGGCTTATCTTGAAACCTCCTGTTTGGTTTTGGATTCTGCAGATAAGACTGGTGCTTGTTTTCTGTATCTGAGAGTTCTTTCAGGAAGAGCACTTTACGGTGCTGAGGACTAGCTGTACCCAGGGAGCAGCACGCAGGCGCACAGGCAAAATGCAAGCTGTAAAAGGGATGCGTGTGTGTGTGTCTGTGTGTAAAGTGTGGGTGGATGAGTTTCGAGGACAAAGTGATGGTGAATGTTGAACCCTGAGTGTGTGGGAGGGGCTCTGCACTGTATATGTCACAGGCACTAATGATGATCGCAGCACAATTTCTGGCATTAACTATCTTAACCTCAATCGGGGCCCACAGGGCAGGAATTTCAATGTCCCTAGGTCCCCCTGTCTCCCAAAGTGGGTATGTGGGTGGGAAGGGGGTTTGATGCCTGGCTTCTGATTTAGGACCCAGGATCGGGGGAACTGCAGATTCTCAAGGGTGCATTTTTACTTACAGGCAGGTTCTGGCAGAGATCGTGTATCCGGGCTCACTGCCTCTTTTGGCCCTGCCCTTTGATGTGTTCTGCCCTGTGCTGCTGTGACTGCCAGGTTCTGAGGATCTTGCTGCAGCTGGAGATGTCAGGTCACTACAGCGGGGATGGTGTAATTCCAATTAGGAATACAGGAAACTGAAAAGTGATATATCAAACTGTACTGCACAGGAAACAAGTTTAGATCGAAAGAACAGAAAACAAATCAACTTTTATAAAGAATCACATGTGTGTCGCTTCGTTCAATTATTAATAACAGGAAAAGTATGTCGCTTGCAATAATTAGGTAAACAGGAAATTTGAAAGTGATATATCGCACCATAGAGCACAGAAACAAATTTCCAACAAAAGATCAGAAAAGCAAAGCACCGACTTTTAAACGGAATCACATGTGTGTTGATCGCTCAATTAGGAATACAGGAAAACTGAAAAGTGTCATCTCTCACTATATGGCAAAGAAACAAGTTTCCATCGAAAGAACAGAAACACAAAGCACAACTTTGTAAACTAATTCACATAATGGTTGCCCTTTCAATTATTATAACAGGAAAACTAATAGGTGATATATCACACTGTACAGCACATAAACAAGTTTCCAACAGAAGAACAGAAACGCAAAGCACTACTTTGTGACCTAAATCACATGTGTGTCCCTCGCTCAATTAGGAATAAGGGAAAACTTAATAGTGATATATCGCACTGTACAGCACACAGAACAAATTTCCAAAAAAAAAAAAAAAAAAAAAAAAAAAAGCAAGACTTTTAAACGGAATCACATGTTTGTCGCCGCTCAATTAGGAATACAGGAAAACTGAAAAGTGTTATCTCGCACTGTATGGCACAGAAACACTTTTCCTTCGAAGGAACAGAAATGCAAAGCACAACTTTTTAAACTAATTCACATACGTGTCGCCTGTTCAATTATTATAACAGGAAAACTGAAAATTGATATAACCCTAACCCTATGACTAACCCTAACGCTAATGCCGTAACCTAAACCCTAACACCAACCCTTAACTCTAACCCTAAACTTAACCCTAATCCTAACCGTAACCTAACCCTAACCCTAACCCTAACCCTAACCTAACCTAACCCTAAACCTAAACCTAACCTTAACCCTAACCCTAACACTAACTTGTTCCTAATAGGAACAAGATTCCAATGAAAGAACATAAATGCAAAGCACTACTTTGTAAACTAAATCACATGTGTGCCACTCGATCAATTAGGAATACAGGAAAACTAAAATGTGATATATCGCATTGTACAACACAAGAACAAGTTTCAACAAAAGAACAGAAAAGAAAAGCAATACTTTGTAAATTAAATCACATGTGTGTCGCTTTACAATTAGGAAAACAGGAGAACTGAAAAGTGATATATTGCACTGTATAGCACAGGAACAAGTTCCCAACGAATGAACATGAACACAAAGTACAACTTTGTAAAACTAATTCACATATACGTGTTGCCTGTTCAATTATTATAACAGGAAAACTGAAAAGTGATATAACGCACTGTACAGCACAGAAACAAGTTTCCATCGAAAGAACAGAAACACAAAGCACAACATGGTAAACTAATTCACATACGTGTCGCCTATTCAATTATTATAACAGGAAAACTGAAAAGTGATATAACACTAACCCTAACCCTAACCCGTAACCCTACCCTAACCCTAACCTAAACCTAGCCCTAACCTGTAACCCTAAACCTAGCCTAACCCTATCATATCCCTAACCCTAAACCAACCCCTAACCCTAACCTAACTTGTTCCTAACAGGAACAAGCTTCCAACAAAAGAATATAAACGCAAAGCACTACTTTGTAAATTAAATCACATGTGTGTCACTTGCTCAATTAGGAATATAGGAACCCTGAAAAGTGATATATCGCACTGTACATCACAGGAAAAAGTTTCCAACAAAAGAACAGAAAAGCAAAGCACTACTTTTAAACGGAATCACATGTGTGTAGCTTGCTCAATTAGGAATACAGGAAAACTGAAAAGTGTTATCTCACACTGTATGGCACACAAACAAGTTTCCATTGAAAGAACAGAAACGCAAAGCACAACTTTGTAAACTAATATGTGTCGCCTGTTCAATTATTATAACAGGAAAACTGAAAAGTGATATAACCTAACCCAACCCCTAACCCCTAACCCTAACACTAACACATAACCCCCCTAACCCAAACCCTTAAACCCTAACCTAACCCTAACAAGTTAACAAAAAAGAATATAAACGCAAAAAGAATATAAACACTACTTTGTAAAGTAAATCACATGTTTGTCACTCGCTCAATTTGGAATACAGGAAACCTGAAAAGTGATATATCGCAGTGTACAGAACAGGAAGAAGTTTCAAATGAAAGAACATAAAAGCAAAGCACTACTTTAAATGGAATCACATGTGTGTCGCTTGCTCAATTAGGAATATTGGAAATCTTAATAGTGATATATCGCACTGTACAGCACACGAACAAATTTCAAACAAAAGAACAGAAAAGCAAAGCACGACTTTTAAAATGGAATCACATGTGTGTCGCCGCTCAATTAGGAATACAGGAAAACTGAAAAGTGTTATCTCGCGCTGTATGGCACAGAAAAAAGTTTCCATCGAAGGAACAGAAATGCAAAACACAACTTTGTAAACTAATTCACATACGTGACGCCTGTTCAATTATTATAACAGGAAAACTGAAAAGTGATATAACCCTAACCCTAACCCTAACCCTAACCCTAACCCCAGAACCCTAACCCTAACACTAACACTAACCCTTACTCTAACCCTAATGCTAACCCAAACCCTAACCCTAACCCTAACCATAACCCTAACCCTACCCTAACCCTAACCATAAACCTAACCCTAACCCTAACCCTAACACTAACTTGTTCCTAACACAGGAACAAGTTTCCAACGAAAGAACATAAACGCAAAGCACTACTCTGTAAACTAATTCACATACATGTCGCCTGCTCAATTATTATAACAGGAAAACTGAAAAGTGATATATCACACTGTACAGCAAAGAAACAAGTTTCCAACAGAAGAACAGAAACGAAAAGCACTAATTTGTAAAATAAATCACATGTGTGTCGATCATCAATTAGGAATACAGGAAAACTGAAAAGTGATATAATGCACTGTACAGCACAGGAACAAGTTTCCAATGATAGAACACAAAAGGAAAAGCACTACTTTAAATGGAATCACATGTGTGTCGCTCGATCAATTAGGAATACAGGAAAACTGAAAAATGATATATCGAACTGTACGGAAAAGAAACAAGTTTCCAATAGGAAAACAGAAATGCAAAGCACTACTTTGTAACCTAAATCACATGTGTGTCACTCACTCAATTAGGAATACAGGAAAACTGAAAAGTGATATATCGAACTGTACTGCACAGAAACAAGTTGTCATGGAAAGAACAGGAACGCAACGCACAACTTTGTAAACTAATTCACATATGTGAAGAAGTTCAATTATTATAACAGGAAAACTGAAAAGTTATATAACCCTAACCATAACCCTAACCCTAACCCACTAACCCTAACCCTAACCCTAACCCTAACCCCCTGAACCCTAAACCTAAACCTAAACCTAACCCCTAACCCTAACCCTAACCCTAACCGTAAACATACCCTAACCCTAAACCTACACCTAATCCTAACCCTAACAATAACTCTAACTTGTTCCTAACAGGAACAAGTTTCCATCGAAAGAACATAACCTCAAAGCAATAATTGGAAATAAATCAAATGTGTGTCACTTACTTAATTAGGAATACAGGAAACCTGAAAAGTGATATATCGCACTGTACAGCACAGGAACAAGTTTCAAATGAAAGAACATAAAAGCCAAGCAGTACTTTGTAAACAGGATCACATGTGTGTCGCTTGCTCAATCAGGAATACAGGAAAATGAAAAGTGATATATCGTGACTGTACAGCACAGAAACAAGTTTCCAACACAAGAACAGAAAAGCAAAGCCCTACTTTGTAAACTGAAGCACATGTGTGTCGCCGCTCATTTAGGAATACAGGAAAACTGAAAAGTGATATATCGAATTGTAATGGAAAAGAAAGAAGTTTCCAATGAAAGAATAGAAAAGTAAAGCACTACTTTGTAAACTAAATCTCATGTGTGTCACACGCACAATGAGGAATACAGGAAAACTAAAAAGTGATATATCGCACTGTACAGCACAAGAACATGTTTCGAACATAAGAACAGAAAAGCCAAGAACTACTTTTAAACAGAATCACATGTGTGTCGCTCGCTCAATTAGGAATACAGGAAAACTGAAAAGTGTTATCTCAGACTGTATGTCACAGAAACAAGTTTCCATTGAAAGAACAGAAACGCAAAGCACTACTTGTAAACTAATTCACATACATGTCGCCTGTTCAATTATTATAACAGGAAAACTGAAAAGTGATATATCACACTGTACAGCACAGAAACAAGTTTCCAAAAGAAGAACAGAAATGCAAAACACTACTTTGTAAACTAAATCACATGTGTGTCGCTCGCTCAATTAGGAATATAGGGAAACTGAAAAGTAATATATCGCACTGTACAGCACAGGAACAAGTTTCCAACTAAAAAACAGAAAAGCAAAGCACGACTTTTAAACAGAATCACAAGTGTGTCGCTCGCTCAATTACGAATACAGAAAAACTGAAAAGTGATATAACGAACTGTGCGGCAAAGAAACAAGTTTTCATCGAAAGAACAGAAACGCAAAGCACAATTTTCGAAACTAATTCCCATACGTGTTGCCTGTTCAATCATTATAACAGGAATACTGAAAAGTGATATAACCCTAACCCGTAACCCTAACCCTAACCCTAACCCCTAACCCTAACCCTACCCTAACCCTAACCCTAACCCTGTAACTCTAAAGCTAACCATAACTCTAACCCTAACCCCTAACCCTAACCCTAACCCTAACCCCTAACCCTAACCCTAACCCTAACCCTAACCCTAACCCTAACGCTCACTTGTTCCTAACAGGAATAAGTTTCCAATGAAAGAACATAAACGCAAAGCACTACTTTGTAAACTAAATCACATGTGTGTCGCTTGCTCAATTAGGAATACAGTAAAACTGAATAGTGATATATCGCACTGTACAGCACAGGAACAAGTTTCCAACAAAAGAACAGAAAAGCAAAGCACTATTTTTAAACGGAATCACATGTGTGTCGCTTGCTCCATGAGGAATACAGGAAAACTGAAAAGTGTTATCTCGCATTGTATGGCACAGAAACAAGTTTCCATCGAAGGAACAGAAACGCAAAGCACAACTCTGTAAACTAATTCACATACGTGTCGCCCGTTAAATTTTTATAACAGGAAAAATGAAAAGTGATATAACCCTAACCCTAACCCTAACCCCATAACCCTAACGCTAACACTAACACTAACCCTAAGCCCTAACCCTAACCCTAACCCTAACCCTAACCCTAACCCTACCCTAACCCTAACCCTAAACCTAACTGTAACCCTAACTGTAACCCTAACCCTAACCCTAACCCTAACCCTAACCCTAACCCTAACCCTAACTAGTTCCTAACAGGAACAAGTTTCCAACGAAAGAACATAAACGCAAAGCACTACTTTGTAAACAAAGTCACATGTGTGTTGCTCACACAATTAGGAATACAGGAAAACTTAAATGTGATATATTGCATTGTACAGCACAGTTACAAATTTCAAGGAAAGAACAGAAAAGCAAGGCACTACTTTGTAAAGTAAATGATATGTGTATCGCCGCACAATTAGGAATACAGGAGAACTGAAAAGTGATATATCGCACCATATAGCACAGAAACAAGTTTCCAACGATAGAACAAAAAAGCAAAGCACAACTTTTAAACGGAATCACATGTGTGTCGCCGCTCAATTAGGAATACAGGAAAACTGGAAAGTGTCATCTCACAGTGTAAGGCACAGAAACAAGTTTCCATTGAACAAACAGAAAGGCAAAGCACAACTTTGTAAACTAATTCACATACATGTTGCCCTTTCAATTATTATAACAGGAAAACTAAAAAGCGATATATCACAATGTACAGCACAGAAACAAGTTTCCAAAAGAAGAAGAGAAATGCAAAGCACTACTTTGTAAACTAAATCACATGTGTGTCACTTGCACAATTAGGAATATAGGAAAAACTGAAAAGTGATATATCGCACTGTACAGCACAGGAACAAGTTTCCAACAAAAATAGAAAAGCAAAGCAATGCTTTTAAAAGGAATCACATGTGTGTCGTTCGCTCAATTAGGAATAGAGGAAAACTGAAAAGTGTTATCTCGCACTGTATGGCACAGAAAAATGTTTCCATCCAAAGAATAGAAACGCAAAGCACAACTTTGTAAACTAATTCACATACGTGTCGCCTGTTCAATTATTATAACTGGAAAACTGAAAAGTGATATAATCCTAACCCTAACCCTTACCCTAACCCTAACCCTAACCCTAACCCAACCCTAACCCTAACCCTAACCCTAACACTAACCCTAACCCTAACCACCCTAACCCTAACCCTAAAACCTAACCCTAACCTAACCCTAACCCTAACCTAACCCTAACCCTAACCCTAACCCTAACCCTAACCCTAACAGGAACCAGTTTCCAACCCTAGAACATAAACGCCAACTTGTAAACTAAATCACATGTGTCACTACTCAATTAGGAACCAAAACTGTGTGATATAACGCTCTGTACAAGAACAAGTTTCCAAAAAGAACAGAAAAGCAAAGCACTACTTTTAAACGGAATCACATGTGTGTCACTTGCTCAATTAGGAATACAGGAAAACTGAAAAGTGTTATCTCAAGACTGTAAGGCAGAGAAACAAGTTTCCATCGAAAGAACAGAAACGCTTAGTTTCTTTAGATGCACAGGTTTTAGTGGGTTTGTCCTATGTTGTATGTCTATATGAGTGAGTATATACCATGTGTGTTTTTTTGCTTCTGGGACAACTCACTCAGGATGATCCTTTCCAGATCCCACCATTTACCTGCAAATTTCATGATTTCCTCATTTTTCATTGCTGAGTAATATTCCATTGTGTAGATGTACCACATTTTCTGCATCCATTCTTCAGTTGAGGGGCATCTGGGTTGTTTCCAGCTTCTGGCTATTACAAATAAAGCTGCTACGAACATGGTTGAGCAAATTTCCTTTTTGTGTGCTTGAGCCTCTTTTGGATATAAGCCTAGGAGTGGTATGGCTGGATCTTGGGGAAGCACTATTCCTAGTTGTCTTAGAAAATGCCAGATTTATTTCCAGAGTGGTTGTACCAGTTTACATTCCCACCAGCAGTGGAGAAGGGTTCCTCTTTCTCCACAACCACTCTAGCATGTGTTGTCACTTGAGTTTTTGATCTTGGCCATTCTCATGGCTGTAAGGTGAAATCTCAGGGTTGTTTTGATTTGCATTTCCCTAATGGCTAGTGAGGTTGAGCATTTCTTTAAGTGCTTCTCTGCCATTCGGTATTCCTCTACAGAGAATTCTCTGTTTAGCTCTGTTCCCCATGTTTTAAGTGGGTTACTTGGTTTGCTGCTTTTCAGCTTCTTTAGTTCTTTATATATACTTGATATGAGTCCTCTGTCAGATAAAGGGTTGGTGAAGATTCTTTCCCAATCTGTAGGAGATCGCTTTGTTTTGATGACGGTGTCCTTTGTTTTGCAGAAGCTTTTCAGTTTCATGAGGTCCCATTTATTGATTGTGGCTCTTAGAGCCTGTGCTGTTGGAGTTCTGCTAAGCAAGAGAGAGGACCCTAACTAAAATGTCTAATCCCCATCCGGAAAGGCAAAGAGGATGGACATCAGAAGAAGAAGAAAACAGGAAACAACCTAGGAACCTACCACAGAGGGTCTTTGAAAGCCTCTGCCCTACAGACTATCAAAGTAGAAGCTAAGCCTGATGGGCAACTGTTGGGCAGAGTGAATGGAATTTTATGTAAGAACTGGGAAAGAGTAAGAGCTGGAGAGGACAGCGTCTCCACAAGGAGAGCAACAGAACAAGAAAATTTGAACACAGGGAACTTCCCAGAGACTCATACTCCAACCAAGGACTATTCATAGAGATAACCCAGAACCCCTGCACAGATGTAGCCCAGGGCAGTTCAGAGTCCAATTGGGTTACATAGTAATGAGAAGAGGGGCTGCCTCTGACATGAACTGAATGGCCTGCTCTTTAGTCACCTCCTCCTGAGGGGGAGCAACCTTACCAGGCCATAGTAGAGGACAATGCAGCCACTTTTGATGTGAACTGATGGAGTAAGATCAGAAAGGAGAGGAGAACCTCCCCTATCAGTGGACTTGGGGAGTGGCATGCATGCAGAGGGAGGAGGGAGGGTGGGATTGGGAGGGGAGGGAGGGGCTTATGGGGGGATGCAGAGTGAATAAAGTGTAATTGATGAAAAATTAAAAGAAAGGAAAAAATAATAATTTAAGAACCTTAAATGACATTCAAAAGTGGAGGAAAACATGGAGTTAGTCAATTTACATGGAGCACATCTCGCCCCTGGGGGCAATGGTCTCCTGAGCCTACTCAGACCTCGGACACCACCACTGCTAGTTCTAGAACCAATGCAGGATGTTCCAACGAGGGGGTTAAGGCTTCTCATAATATTTCCTATAAGCCCACACCTGTTTGTTTACATCCCCCATTTTTATTCATTATTAGCCAGATAGAGCCAAGTAATTGTAGTAATGATACTTGCTTTTTTGCCCAATGCTGTAATGCTAGTAAATTTACTAGCTGGTTACTCACATGCCTCGCTGGGTGCCTGTGCCCATTGATGCCCTCACGCTATGACTCTCTTCAGACAGAAAAGGGATCTTGGAATTACAGCTGCCATTGTTACTGCCATCTCATTGGCGGCTGTTGGAGCTAGCACTACGGCATTAGCCATGAGTCATACTGGGCAGACTGCTCAGACCCTGAATAACCTTTTAGCCAATGTAGCTCATGCCTGAGATGTACAAAAAGGAATTAATGCTCAACTAAAAGGAGGTTTGATGGTGTTCAATCAGAGGTTTGACCTCGTGCAGGAGCAAATTGATACCCTATGGCAAATCGCTCAACTTGGCTGTCAATGAAAGTATGCTGGACTTTGTGTCACTAGCATACAACATGAGAATTTTTCCTGTGCTGCAAATCTGTCTAAACAATTGTCAAGCTATATTTTAGGTAATTGGACTGGAGAATTTGATACTACGATGGACCAGCTGAGAGTGGCCATTGTCATGGTAAATTCTACCAGACTGGACGCAGGACTAGCCACAAGATTATCATCATGGATTGCTGCAGCCATGAATCATCTGATGGAAGGGGCAGGCATGGGAGCGTTAGCAGGCCTTCTGGTGTTGGTCACCTTGGTTTTCCTGCTCAATTAGGAATACAGGAAAACTGAAAAGAGACATAACGCATTGTAAAGCACAGGAACAATTATCGAACGAAAGAACAGAAAAGCAAAGCACTACTTTTAAACGGAATCACATGTGTGTTGCTCGCTCAATTAGGAATACAGGAAAACTGAAAAGTGTTATCTCACACTGTATGGCACAGAAACAAGTTTCCATCGAAAGAACAGAAATGCAAAGCACAACTTTGTAAACTAATTCACATATGTGTCGCTCGTTCAATTATTATAACAGGAAAACTGAAAAGTGATATATCGAACTGTACAGCACAGGAACAAGTTTCCATCGAAAGAACAGAAATGCAAAGCACAACTTTGTAAACTAATTCACATACGTGTCGCGCGTTCAATTATTATAACAGGAAAACGGAAAAGTGATATATCACACTGTACAGCACAGAAACAAGTTTCAAACATAAGAACAGAAATGCAAAGCAATACTTTGTTAACTAAATCACATGTGTGTCACTTGCTCAATTAGGAATACAGGAAAACTGAAAAGCGATATATCGAAATGTATGGCAAAGAAACAAGTTTTCATCGAAAGAACAGAAACGCAAAGCACAACTTTGTAAACTAATTCACATTCGTGTCACCTGTTCAATTATAATAACAGGAAAATTGAAGAGTGATATAACCCTAACCCTAACCCTAAGCCCCTAACCCTAATCCTAACCCTAACCCTAACCCTAACCCTAACCCTAACCCTAACCCTAAACCCTAATCCTAACACTAACCCTAACCCTACCCTAACCTTAACCATAACCCTAACCCTAACTCTAACCCTAACTTGTTCCAAACAGTAACAAGTTTCCAATGAAAGAACCTAAATGCAAAGCACTACTTTGTTAACTAAATCACATGTGTGCCACTCGCTCAATTAGGAATACAGGAAAACTGAAAAGTGATATAATGCACTGTACAGCAAAAGAACAAGTTTCGAACGAAAGAACAGAAAAGCAAAGGACTCCTTTTAAATGGAATCACATGTGTTTCGCTCGGTCAATTAGGAATGAAAGACTCCTGCTAGAGCCTCTCTATACGGGGAGACCCATCTTCCCAAGGAACAATGAGACCAGCCTTCGGATGCAAGCTGCACGAGGTTTATTTCGATACACGGGTACCCGGGTCGACCAAGCCTATCGGAGGACTTGCGCGCCCTCTGGGTGTAAAGCTGGGGTTTTTATAGGGTTGCAGAGCAGAAGCGCGGTTACAGAAGCGAAAAGCATGGTTACAGGGAGCTGATTGGTACATTTAAATGAGACCACAATTTGCGTCATAGTTTGGCAGCGACACCAAGATACCAGTAACTGGATGGTCGGAACGGTCATGATGACCCCCTTAACTTGCGCCACCTGTTGTTTTTCTCAGATCTCCTATCTCAGCTTGGAACAGTTCCACAGATGTGGGGGTTAACACAAGTTGTTTCTTAGCTCAACTGGGGCAGCCTGACCGCAGATATCCTGAGGGGGCAGCACAGCCGGGTTTTTCAGTAATTTTCCAGTTCCCCACCTAGCCTACAGAGTTTCTCAAAACAGGGGTGTATCACAAAATGGCGTTAGCTATGTTTAACTTAAGGTGAGGCGGGGGTGGGGTCTTTCATTCCCCCATTTTTCTTCTAACTTAGAATGGAATCTTCCATTCTAGGGCCTAGGGAGAGTCAGTTTTTGTCCCCTACTGTCTGAACTGATGATACTGCTGGGTTAACACCAACGCCTGTATGACAGAGAGCCGGTCTTTCATAAACTGGATCAGTAGGTTTAGGATACAAGGCCCGAAGGACAGAATCAAGAGGATCACAATTAGAGGGCCCATGAGGGAGGAGACGAGAGTGGTGAACCAGGGGGCTTTATTGAACCAGCTCTCGTACCAGTTTTGTCCCTCCTTGAAGAGTTTTTCTCTCTGGCTAAGTCTCTCCCTAAGCTTGGCCATATTATCTCTAACTAAGCCAGTATGGTCGGCATAAAAGCAGCATTCTTCTTTTAAGGCTGCACACAATCCCCCTTCTTGTAGGAAAAGGATGTCCAGCCCCCTTCGGTTCTGTAAGACCACTTCTGACAGAGAGGTTAGGGATTTTTCTAGAGCACTTATTGATTCTTCCAATGCCTGCAAGTCGGTATGCATGGCCTGTTGTAGCTGTCTGAACTGAGTGGTTTCTACCAGAGCAGCAGAACCAGTCCCTACTCCGGCTGCAATTCCCCCAACTGTGAGTCCCCTAGTATCAAGGCCAAGGTTAAAGATACAGGCTCCCTAGAGTACCGGGTGATCCCCTCAAAATATTTGTAAACATATTCTGATTCATGATAGACAACTTTGGGCCAGAGCTCAATGAGGACACAAAAGTCAGAATTTTGGTTGAGAATTAATGCAGATACACAGGGTGCTAAGCCAGAGCTGCAAGCCCAATAGGTCCCATTGGGGCCCGTTAGGTAGTAGGAGCCCGGGTGGATCCTGGAGGTTGAGTTGCAGAGTTTTCAGTGAGTTTCGGGGACTGACCCGATACAGGTTCCTCGCCAGACACCTCAGATAGCGTCAGCTTATGCTGGGAGGTCGGAGTACAGTATGGTGGGGGTGTGGTATAGTTTATAAAGTCCCCCGTTATTGCAACCCCTTCATAATAAGGGGGAGTGGAGACCAGGCACAGCCAGCATTCTTGGGTTCTGCTGGGATTAGTGTAGTTAAGTGTCTGGAAGGCTCCCTGTATTAGACCAAGCAGCCTATCACCTGTACTCGGTTGGAAAAGTCGTGGTGTGGGGATACCTAGACTGGCTGGACTCAGAGTTCTGGCAGAGGGCATGGCCACAGGCGGGATGGGTAATTTTTCAGGTTGGGAGGAGGGGGCCCTCAGGTTTGGTAATACTGAGTTAGGCCCGACGGTTACCTTGGGCCTATCGAGAATCAGCTGGAGGCGTATTATTCCTCCCTGGTTTTCAATTGTCCAGAGGCGCAACCCGAATTCTCTTTCACGTAACCATCCCTCTTTATATTTTTTTTTCCTTTGTCGGTAAAGGTAAGAATAAGCTGATTACAGGGTTTGGGAACAGGACGGGGGTCATCTGTATTGACTGCCCATTAACAGTTGTCAAACTTGGGGTCTCTAGTAAGCTGGATAAGCCCAGTTGAGGTAGGCTTCCAGTCAGTGGCGAACTCCTCACATCCCCATTCTGCACAATAGAGGTCAGTCCTGGTCCCACAATGTTCCCGTCGCCAAGGAGAGTCAGAAGGGGAGGGGCACATATAGAAGTGTACTTTGTGGTTTTCAGTCATGTGTCTGGCCCTGGAATGTGATGGCATGGCCTTAGCTAAATCGAAACTTAGTTCAGGGAACCAGGTGTATGGGGGAGCCATCTTGGAAGTTTTGTTAAGAGGGACACCGAATTCATCTAGCAGGACCCAAGTCAAGTTTACAGGAATGTGGGGACTGGACTGTGACAGAGGAAACAGGAGGAGAAAGAGTATCAAACTCGGGTGAGTCTTATCTTTAGTGAGTTCCGGGTGCGATGAAGTTTCCATGACGAGGCTGGAGTCTGATCTCTTTCTGTGTCGCGATGGGCTGCTTTGACATGGGAGGCGTGTACCCACGCTGCAATACCGTCTACCTTAAGGGCTGTGGGTGTCGTCAGCAGTATGGTGTAGGGTCCCTTCCAGCGCGGTTCCAGGTTCTGGATCTGATGTCTTCGTACCCAGACCACGTCCCCAACCTGGAACCGGTGTGGTACCGCAGGTTGATTTAGCTGTCCTCGGTACGCAGCTGCCAGTGGTTTCCAGACCTCCCGTTGTACGATTTGCAGAGCCTGCAAATGAGCTTGGAGAGAAGGCGTATCAGCAAAAGAGGCTATGTCAGAGTCAAAGAAATGGGCAGCTGGTGGTGGGGCACCATAAAGGATTTTGAAAGGAGTGAGTCCATGAGGGCCCGGTGTATTTCGGGCCTGATACAATGCTAGAGGAAGGAGGGTCACCCAGTCTCTAGTGCCAGTTGCAAGCATCAATTTGGTTAAAGTCTCCTTAATAGTTCTATTCATACGCTCTACCTGTCCTGAACTCTGGGGGCGGTATGCACAGTGTAATTTCCAATCAATCCCCAGTAATGTGGCCACTGACTGACTTACCTGGGAGACGAAAGCAGGGCCGTTGTCAGAGCCCAGTGCCTGTGGCATACCATACCTGGGGAAAATTTCTTCTAAAAGCTTTTTGGTGACGACTCTGGCAGTTTCATGTTTGGTAGGGTAGGCCTCTACCCATCCAGAGAAAGTGTCCACAAATACCAGTAAGAACCGGTATCCATAGAGTCCAGGTTTTGCCTCAGTGAAGTCAATTTCCCAATGGGTACCAGGGCATTGTCCTCGGACCCTGGTCCCTGAACCTATCTTGTTACGGCTTGCATTTACGCGGGCGCACGCCGTGCACTTTTCAGTCACTTGTTGTAGAATCTTGTCTCTTTCCAGCAAATAGTGGGAACTTTCTTCCCTTTCTAGGAGGGTTTTCATTTTTCTGGAACTAAGGTGGGTCAATTGGTGGAGGTACTTAATCAGGTCTCGAGTCTGTTGTAATGGCCACACAGGCTTTCCTTTAAAAGTCCAAAACCCCCACTCAGGACAGTAAGTAGCCCCCATTTTTCTTAGGAGAATTTGGTCTTCCTCACTATAATTGAAGGAGGGTTTTCGAAGGGGGGAAAACTCTGCTTCGGCCGGCTTTATAGCCAGAAGCTGGGAGATGTCTGAGTTCCTTCGCATTGCCACTTCCCGGGCAGTTACGTCCGCAGCGGTTGCCTCTAGCTTCCGGGCTGTCTCCCTTTTGGTGGCTGGGGCAATGGATGATGCTCAATTTTGAGGGCAAAAACAACGCTTCAAGTAGGGCCAATATTTCAGTTTTATTTTTTATTTGTTTTCCTTCAGAGGTAAGCAACCCTCTTCTCCGATATATCTCCCCATGGATGTGAGCAGTGGCAAAGGCATAGCGGCTATCTGTATAAATGTTGAGCTTCTTGCCTTCTGCCATCCGGAGAGCCTGGGTTAGGGCGATGAGTTCAGCCCGCTGTGCCGAAGTGCCAGGTGGTAGGGCCTTAGTCCAAATTACCTTAGTTTCGGTAGTAACCGCAGCCCCCGCTCTCCGTTCTCCGTTGTCCAGAAAGCTGCTCCCGTCGGTGTACCAGGTGAAGTCGGCGTCAGGGAGGGGCTGGTCAGTCAGGTCAGGCCGGGTGCCATGTACTTCTGCAAGTATCTGGAGACAGTCATGAGTTTCTGGACCTTCTGGTAGGGGAAGCAGTGTTGCTGGGTTAAGGGCTACCATGGGACCAAAATGTACTCGGTCAGTGTCCAGCAGTAGAGCCTGGTAGTGGGTCATGCGGGCATTGGAAAGCCATCAGCCCGAAGGTTGTTTAACCAGGGCTTCCACCGCATGAGGAGCCAGAACCGTTATTGGTTGTCCCATAGTCAGCTTGCCAGAGTCTTTAATCATGAGGACAATTGCTGCCACCATCCTCAAACAAGGGGGCCATCCTGAGGCCACTGGGTGTAGTTTCTTGGACAGGTAGGCGACCGGGCGCCTCCATGGTCCAAGTTTTTGAGTCAGGACTCCATAGGAATATCCCTGTTTCTCATCCACAAACAGCTCAAAGGGCTTGTTTAAGTCTGGAAGCCCCAACGCAGGGGAAGTCAGCAGGGCCTCTTTTATAGCTGCATAGGCTCTCTGCTGCTCATACCCCCATGTAAAGAAAGTCCCTTGTTTGGTGAGTGGGTAAAGCGGCGCAGCCATCTCCGCGAATCCTGGGATCCAAAGGCGGCAAAACCCCGCAGTATCCAGGAACTCTCTTAATTGTCTCGGGCTTTTGGGCACCGGAACTTTTAGAATTGTCTGTTTCCGTGCCTTTGTCAACCATCTCTGTCCATCCCTGATCTGATAGCCCAAGTATGTGACCTGCCTCTGACATATTTGGGCCTTTTTAGCTGAGGCCGGTATCCTAGAGTTTCCAAAGTCCTCAAGAGGGCCTTTGTTCCCTCCATATATTTTTCCTCAGTTTCTGAAGCCAGGAGGAGGTCATCCACATATTGGAGCAAGATTAAAGCAGGGTGATGAACCCTAAAATCGGCCAGGTCCCGGTGCAATGCCTCATCAAATAAGGTGGGGCTATTTTTGAACCCCTGTGGGAGTCTGGTCCAAGTAAGCTGACTCGATATTCCCAATTCTGGATCCTTCCACTCAAAGGCAAAAATGGGCTGACTCTGAGGGTGGAGCCTCAGACAAAAGAATGCATCCTTAAGGTCTAATACCGTATACCAGGTGCACCTTGGAGGAAGCCCAGTTAACAAATTATATGGGTTGGGAACTGTAGGGTGTATATCCTCCACCCTTTTGTTGACTTCTCTCAAGTCCTGTACCGGGCGGTAGTCTTCTGTCCCTGGCTTTTTGACCGGAAGGAGAGGCGTATTCCAGGGGGATTGACAAGGTATTAAAATGCCCTGATCTAAAAGCCTCCGAATGTGAGGCCTAATTCCTTGGTAAGCTTCATGCGACATTGGATATTGTTTAATGGAAACGGGAGTTGCTGACGCTTTTAGAGTGACCACCAGGGGTGGCTGGTGAATTGTGAGACCCATTCCTCCCGTTTCCGCCCAAGCTAGGGGGAACTTTTCTAGCCAGACAGTCATTTCTTGCGGCCAAGGCTTTTCAGGCTCATGAAGTCGGTATTCATCTTCCAGGTTTATAGTTAACACATGCAAAGGCTGTCCCTGAGGCCCAGTAATATGGGCCTTAGTCCCCTCAAAGTGGATTTGTGCCCTAAGTTTCATTAATAGATCTCTTCCCAATAGAGGATAAGGGCAATCAGGAACGTAAAAAGGAGTGAGTCACCTTACCGGTGGCAAGTTGTACTCTTCTTTCAGTGGTCCATCGGTACCTCTTTCCTCCGGTGGCTCCTTGAACCCACGCCGATTTGTCAGTCAAGGGTCCCGGTGAGGTGGTGAGCACCGAATGCTGGGCTCTGGTGTCCACCAGGAAGGTGACGGGTTGCCCCCCCACATTAAGGGTTATCCTGGGTTCAGGGGAGGCTCTGACCCCGACCTCCCTAGTCTTCCAGGTTTAACAGGGTGGCCTGGGGTTTAGGCTGTGGCCCTCTTGGGTTCTTTGGGCAGTCTCAGGCCCAATGTCCTTTTCCTTGCAGTAGGCACATTGATCTTTGTCTAGTCGTGGACCCCTGCGGTCTCCCAGGCCCTGCCTACCCTGTCTCTGCCCTGTCACTACTGTGGCCAGTAACTTGCTAAATTTCCTATTCCTCTTACGTTCTCTAACATTCTCTCTTTCCTCTGCTTCTCTTCTCAGCCTTTCATCTCTTTCTTCCTGTGTTTCCCTCTTATTAAAAATCCGCTCTGCCTCCTTCAATAAATCCTGTACTGTACTTTCTCTTAAGTTTTCAAGCCTCTCTAACTTCTTTCTAATATCTGGGGCAGACTGCCAGATGAAGGACATGGCTATGTTGGTTGCCTGATCTGGGTCTTCTGGATTGTAGGGAGTGTACATACGGTATGCCTCCTTGAGTTGTTCTAGAAAAGCGGAGGGGGATTCCTCAGGTTTCTGGGTTACTAACTTAACCTGAGCCAAATTAGTAGGGCGCCTTGCAGCCCCACGGAGACCCGCTATAAGCAACTGGCGATAGAGACGTAGGTGTTCCCTACCGCGCTCAGTGGAGAAGTCCCAAATAGGTCGTTCCAAAGGAAAGGCAGCGTCTATTCTGTGTCGCAGTTGGGTGGGTTGTCCATTGTCTCCTGGGACATTTTTGCGTGCTTCCAGGATGACCCGCTGTTTTTCCTCGGTGGTCAATAGTGTCTGGAGCAACTGTTGGCAATCGTCCCAGGTGGGCTGATGGGTCACTAGAATAGACTCGATCAGTGCTGTGAGCCTAGAAGGGTCCTTTGAAAAAGCGGGGTATTATTTTTCCAATTGTATAAGTCAGACGCGGAAAAGGGCCAGTATTGGAGTTGGCGGTCAGGCCCCGTCCGCAACGGAAAGGCCTGAGAGGAGGGATCGGGAGGGGCTTCCTGACGCCCCCTCAATCGTCCCGCCACCGGGGATGAGGTAAGTTCTTCCTGGGGTTCTCGTTTGGTGGCTGCCCCCTCTGGTTCCCGAACGGGGTCTGGGTTTCTGTAAGGAGGGGGCTGTTCAGTCAAAAGGTCCAGAAGAGGGCCATCATCTGCCGGCAGTACTGGGGGTGTCTTCTTACATCTGGAGGTCTCCTCTGGAGCTGGTTTCGTGAGGACCGGGTAAAGTGTAGAGTTAACTGGGGTTGGAACTAGCGGGGGAGGAATGGAGGGGGCAGACGGGGTGGGTTTCGGGCAAGGGGAAGGAGGAAAGGCTTCACCCATGGTGGGGGGTCTTTGACCAGAGATTCCCATGTGATGATATAGGCAACCTGGTCAAGATGTCCATGGGGTCCAGGATCCATGACTTTACCCTTTACCTGTAAAATAATTTCTAGATTAAAGGTGCCATCTCGTGGCCAGCCCACGTCAAGGGTTGGCCACTCAGATGAACAGAAGATGTCCCACTTTCCCTTTCGCACCTCCACCGAAAGGTTGTGAGCGATGTGACGAACTTCCTTGAAGTGCTGTAAAGTTAAACTTTTGGGAGTAGTGATAGTTTGTCCCATATTTTCAGATAGATAGAAAACACTTATTACACTTACTACAAAAATTAGACAGACAAAACACGACACAAGCCACGCGGCACGATATCGATGCAAAACTGAGAGCCAAAATTCAGATGGAGGCTGTGTTGGAGGTCCAGTTCCTCCATCTCCCAAATGAAGCACGTAGCCTTCGGATAGGGGCGAAGCCCCGAAAAGTCCGGATTGGCTCGTGCTTCCAAACGGACGGGAGCCGATCCCACCAAATGGGAACAGAAAAATCAGCTCCCTACAAACACTCCTGAGACGTCTTGTCTGTCTGATTTTTGTAGTAAGTGTAATAAGTGTTTCCTATCTATCTGAAAGAAAAATGGGACAAACTGTCACTACTCCCAAAAGTTTAACTTTATAGCAAAAGAGCACGGGGGAGGGGAGAGGCCCAGCCAGGAAGCAGGTTCAGGACCTGCGGGGGAGGTAAGCTACAGTAGAGCTCACAAGGGAGCCAAGGGAGTAGGCAAGGCTCATGGGCTTGCTGGGTGAAAGTCCTTAGACATGGCTAGGCGGGGATTGGCACCATAGCTGCTCCATGATAGGAGCTGCTCTGGCTGCTGAGAGTGAGGAAAAACTCCTCCCCCTTGCCTTCATGCCAGCTTAGCAGGGAAGTAGGCAGCAAGAGCTCACCACGCCCTCTTGCTCCTCTCTTCCCTCCTCCCACCTAGAGGGCTTGCAACTTACAGATCAAACAGTAATTTAGAAAAAAATTGCACTTGCTGTAGTGTTTAGAATTACAGCTGAGTTTGTCTGTTTAAATATATGGCCATTATATAATTGTTTTCAACTGGTCTTAAATGGTTGATATGATAAAAAAATAATTGGGTATGTTTTAAGGTTAAATTCAAATTCTTGTTTTAAACACGTATATGTGTCTATGTGTTTGTAGGGTCTATAAAGGCATATGATTAAATAACAACAATGTAAATTGCCACATGGTGTGGCTCAGGAAAAAAAAAAAAAAAAGGTTGCAAAATCTCTGAGTCAAAATGATTTTATTTCCTTTTAGGATAAGAAGAAAGTCTTATTCTAAGTTGATATTGATTCTGAAAATTAGGTTGTTTTCACTGATAAATTCTGATTTTAAAATCTGGTTTTGATTTTAAAGATTATGCCTTGTGACTTCTCTCTTACAAAAGGGGTACTTTGTTTTAATATTGCAAAAACGGGTTTTAAAAATGTTTAAATGTTTAAGGCTGTAAAATGTTTAAAGTTTATCAGGCATTTGGGTATGACAATGATTTTGGGTATTTTATTAATTTTACTAAATAAAACCCTGCCGTATTGTTTGTGCTAACTGAAAAAATTGCAGTTTTTAAAACGTATCTTGTGGAAAGCTGTTTGTTTGTTAAGCTGATTTGTGATCATCTTATCCGCTACAGAAAAGTTATTTAAAAAAAAATTGGCAGTTTCAAAACTTCTCTTTATAGTAATGTATAGAAAGCAAATCGTACGTAGACTCTCGGCTTCTGCAGGATTATGTCAAAATGGAAAGGATTTAAATGAGAGTTTTTATGTTGTCTGGAAAACAAGAAAGTAAGCATGTCTGGTTAAGCCAGAAAAAAAGAAAGCTAGGAACCTGAAGGTATGGAATGTTGCAGAAGGTTAGTGGATGTGTTATAAAAAGCCAGAGAATTAATAAGGGAAAAATTCTAGCTGATAGGTTTGGTATGGCTAAAGTAATTCTTACAGTTTAAAATTATTCTGTTATGCAGTTGTTTCTAAAGCTTGTTTGATCACTGGGAACTTTTGGTTATGGGGGATTATGGATGCTCCACAGTGTTTGCTGTATCAGCAACAGCACCTAATGGCTATTTTTGGTATTGTCAGTCATAGCCTGTGCTAACACATGGCTAGCTGCCATGATGGTTCAGGGATAGAGAGCACATAAAGCTGTAGTTTTGCTGCCATGTTTGTTTAGGGCTTCCAGCTGAGTTCGGTTGCATGTGGCCAGCCGCCATGATGGTCCGGAGATAAAGAGGATGGAAACATGAGTTTACCACCATTTTGTTTAGGTCTCTCAGTTATGTTCAGTCCTCTGATTAGTGTTAAGTGCAAAGCTTTTTACTGTTCAATTTTAATACAAAGTGGTAGGATCAGCAAGATTTGCTAGCCCCTCTATAAACTGTATCTGATTAAAAGATTTGCTTTGATTTTAGTTCAGAAAGAGCAGATTTAAAGTCATGCTAAATACTGCAGTTGAGCCTTACCTAATCTCCTTGTTCAAGTTTTTTTTAAGGTTAAGCCTAGGATGGGTAACTATAAAGTTTGCCTATTTGTCTTAAAATATATAGTTCTAAAACAAAGAGTAACTTAGATACGCTGGCCCTCAAACTTATCAGAGATCTGATGAATATGGCATTTTAACATATGTAAGCTTATTGTGACAGAAAGTCCCAAAATCCTGGCAGTAGCTCCCCAAGGTCTCCGAGAAGATTTGGACAACGACAGATGACTGCAACTCTGGATTGTGGTATGCTTCCCACTGGGCAATACCGCCCCAACTGGCCCACTGCTAGGGCCCAGCCTAAACTGTGGACAAAGCCGGGGACACCTGAAGAGCCATTGTCTCACATTGTGAGAGGCAAGGTGAGGTCAATCTCTCCTGTTCCTCTTTCCACAGCAGCAATTTCTCATCTTATGTGCCTGGCAGAACTGCCTCTGTCAAGGATGCCGTGAGACAAATGAGCCAGGGACTCTGCCTAGGTAATGGACTAACTAGTCATCCCTGTCATTTTGATTGGCACATGGATTGGTATAATTTATCCTTCTCAGGTCTCTGAACACCTTGACGGCTATGCTAAGCTTACAGTAGCTTTACAGCTAGAAAAAAGACAATTAGATTGACTGTTAGCTCATTGATCAGTTCATTAGCTACAACCACAGAGTACTAGATCCCTTATTTAAAAGAAAGACAGGTTTTCCTTGCTCACAGGACTCATGTTAGTTGCCTGTGTCTTAAGATAAATAAATGGAGCCTATGTAGGGTCTGAGAATATAGGGGTTTAGGTTGTAAAACTCTAGAGTGTTATTATTTAGTTTAAAAAAAATGTTTCAGGGTTAATAAATGGAAAAGGTTACAGAGTCTAAATAATTTTTTTTTAAAAAAGTATATAAGTTATCAAGAGATAAAAATATTTTAAAGCAGATTAAAATGAGAGATACTTTAAATCTCTCCCCTCTTTGCTACTGTTGTACTTATGTTATAAGATTTCAGAAGTTCAGAGTTTTGGCATTGATCAATAAAGTTCTGATAAGTTAATGGAGCATTAACTGCTTATTATTCAGTCACCAGGTTAAGATTTTAATTTCCTTTGGTTGGCTTCTGGAGATAGACTTAAAGGTGCTTCTCATTATTTTAAAAACATCTGTTTAATGTGTGTATCTGACCCAAAAGTCATAGCTTTTAGTATGGTATTCTTAATATCTGCCATTTTTGGGGTAGATTTTGACACAGAAACATCTTAAAACCTATTCCTTCTAGTTGCTTTGTTAAAAAAAAAAAAAAAGTCCAAGCATCCAGAGTTTAGTACTAAAGCCAATAAGGTATTTCTGCCTAACTTTCCATAAACATGGAAGTGAGAGCTAAAAGTATATGCAGAGTGTATAAAAATGGCCAAGCTCCATTCGTGGCAAATTACCAACAGCTATGCCCACAGAAAAAATGTTACTGTGGACACACTTAGGTTATGTATAAAGGTTACAAAAAAAAAAAAAAAAAAAAAAAAAAAAAAAGCTAACTGATACTCATTCAGTGGGATGCAGTTTTACCTGTTACTTTCAAAATGTTTAATTTGCTGATATGCTACTTTTCTGAGTATATTCTCTTTTGTGTACTAAAATTTCATATGAGTTTCAGGATGTGACCTGGATCTGGCATAGCTCAAAAGGATCGCAAATGAGATTTTCCCTGATCTTTCCCATTTAATAGACAAATTTTAACTTCTGTCTCCAGTCTGAATTTGTCTCAGCAGATTTTCACCTGGTTGACTCTGGGCTGCAAGCTGAAATCTGGACTTCCTGGAAACTGACATGATTGCTCCCTGCCTCTTCGGGTGGATCAATGAACCAGATGCTTGGGACTCCGTTATTGCCCAGCCTTTGACTGGCATTTCAGCCTCCCTAGCCCCTGATGCCTACGGTCCAACGGTCAGCTCGAAGAAGCTCCAGAAGACGGATCTACGCCCAAATCTCCCTTAGCAGGCTGAAATGCTAAGTCAAAAGGGGCTCCCTGGCATTAGCTATTATCTTGGGCATCTGCTTAGCTGAAATGGACACTAATATTGCAGCAACTGGGCTAAAAGCCTAGAGAGACCCTGTAATAGTTCTCCTTGGCTTAAAGAAAGACTCAGACAGAGACAGCAGTTCTTTGAGTCAGGACAAAGCTGGTACGAGAGTTGGTTTAATAAAGCCCCTGGTTCACCACCCTCGCCTCCTCCCTCATGGGCCCCTTAATCATAATCCCCCTGATTCTGTTATTTGGGCCTTGCATCCTAAATCGGCTGATCTAGTTCATGAAAGACCTGCTCTCTGTCATACAAGCGTTGGTGTTAACCCAGCAGTATCATCAGTTTAAACAGCAGGAGACAGAAATTAACTCTCCCTAGGCCCTAGAATGAAAGATTCCACTCTAAGTTAGAAGAAAAAGGGGGGAATGAAAGACCCCCGCCTCACCAAAAGTTAGAAGCAGCTAATAGTTAATGTCATTTTGTACAGCACTGTTTTGAGAAACTCTGAAGGCTACCACTGTTTTGAGAAACTCTGTGGGCTAGGGAGGGAACTAGCTGAAGAGACCCAGCTGCTGGGGATATCTGCGGTCAGGCTGCCCCAGTTGAGCCAAAAATCAATTTGTGCTGACCACGCATATGAGAAGTTTGTGAGACTGATCCAGCTGAGATAGGGGCCCTAAGACAAATAGTGAGACTGTTCCAGCTGAGATAGGAGCCCTAAGACAAACAACAGGTGGCGGTCCCAAGATTGAGAGTCATCATGACCGTTCCGACCACCCAGTTCCTGATATCATGGTGTCCCTGGCAAACTCTGACTCAAGTTGTGGTCTCATTTAAATGTACCAATCAGCTCCCTGTAAATATACTTCTCGCTCCTGTACCCGCGATTTTGGTCTGAGACCCTATAAAAAGCCCAGCTTTCCCCTCAGGGGGCGTGCAAAGTCCTCTGAGAGACTTTGTCGCCCTGGGTACCCGTGTATCAAAATAAAGCCTCTTGTTGTTTGCATCCGAATTGGTCTCGTGATCCTTGGGAGGGGTATATCCTGATGGAAGACACCCATCGAGTCTTTCACTGAAGATATATCAAATGTACGGAAAAGAAACAAGTTTTCATCGAAAGAACAGAAACGCAAAGCACAACTTTGTAAACTAATTCACATACGTGTCGCCCGTTCAATTATTATAACAGGAAAACTGAAAAGCGATATATCGAACTGTACAGCACAGGAACCTACTTCCATCAAAAGAACAGATACTAAAAGCACAACTTTGTAAACTAATTCACATACGTGTCGCCTGCTCAATTATTATAACAGGAAAACTGAAAAGTGATATATCACACTATACAGCACAGAAACAAGTTTCCAACAGAAGAACAGAAAAGCAAAGCACTACTTTGTAAACTAAATCAAATGTGTGTCACTCACTCAATTAGGAATAAGGGAAACTGAAAAGCGATAAATCTAAATGTACAACAAAGAAACAAGTTTTCATCGAAAGAACAGAAACGCAAAGCACAACTTTGTAAACTAATTCACATATGTGTCGCCCGTTCAATTATTATAACAGGAAAACTGAAAAGCGATATATCGAACTGTACAGCACAGGAACCTACTTCCATCGAAAGAACAGATACTAAAAGCACAACTTTGTAAACTAATTCACATAATGTGTCGCCTGCTCAATTATTATAACAGGAAAACTTAAAAGTGATATATCTAACTGTACAGCACAAGAACAAGTTTCCATTGAAAGAACAGAAACGCAAAGCACAACTTTGTAAACTAATTCACATACGTGTCGCCCGTTCAATTATTATAACAGGAAAACTTAAAAGTGATATATCGAACTGTAGAGCACAGGAACAAGTTTCCATCGAAAGAACAGAAACTCAAAGCACAACTTTGTAAACTAAATCACATGTGTGTCGCTCACTCAATTAGGAATACAGGGAAATTGAAGAGCAATAAATCGAAATGTACGGCAAAGAATCAAGTTTTAATCGAAAGAACAGAAACGCAAAGCACAACTTTGTAAATTAATTCAAATTTGTGTCGCCTGTTCAATTATTATAACAGGAAAACTGAAAAGTGATATAACCCTAATCCTAACCCTAAGCCCCGAACCCTAACCCTAACCCTAACCCTAACTCTAACCCTACCCTAACCCTAACCCTCACCCTAACAGGAACAAGTTTCCAACGAAAGAACATAAACGCAAAGCACTACTTTGTAAACTAAATCACATGTGTGTCGCTCGCTCAATTAGTAATACAGGAAAATTGAAAAGCGATATATCGAAAAGTATGGCAAAGAAACAAGTTTTCATCGAAAGAACAAAAACGCAAAGCACAACTTTGTAAACTAAATCAAATACGTGTCGCCCGTTCAATTATTATAACAGGAAAACTTAAAAGTGATATATCTAACTGTACAGCACAGGCACAAGTTTCCATTGAAAGAACAGAAACGCAAAGCACAACTTTGTAAACTAATTCACATACGTGTCGCCCGTTCAATTATTATAACAGGAAAACTTAAAAGAGATATATCGAACTGTAGAGCACAGGAACAAGTTTCCATCGAAAGAACAGAAACTCAAAGCACAACTTTGTAAACTAATTCACATAGGTATCGCCCATTCAATTATTATAACAGGAAAACAGAAAAGTGATATATCACACTGTACAGCACAGAAACAAGTTTCCAACAGAAGAACAGAAACACAAAGCACTACTTTGTAAACTAAATCACATGTGTGTCGCTCACTCAATTAGGAATACAGGGAAATTGAAAAGCAATAAATCGAAATGTACGGCAAAGAATCAAGTTTTAATCGAAAGAACAGAAACGCAAAGCACAACTTTGTAAATTAATTCAAATTTGTGTCGCCTGTTCAATTATTATAACAGGAAAACTGAAAAGTGATATAACCCTAATCCTAACCCTAAGCCCCGAACCCTAACCCTAACCCTAACCCTAACGCTAACCCTAACCCTAACTTGTTCCTAACAGGAACAAGTTTCCAAGGAAAGAACATAAACGCAAAGCACTACTTTGTAAACTAAATCACATGTGTGTCGCTCATTCAATTAGGAATACAGGGAAACTGAAAAGCGATAAATCGAAATGTACAGCAAAGAAACAAGTTTTCATCGAAAGAACAGAAACGCAAAGCACTACTTGTAAACTTATTCACATTCGTGTCGCCTGTTCAATTATTATAACAGGAAAACTGAAAAGTGATATAACCCTAACCCTAAGACCCTAACCCTAACCCTAATCGTAACCCCAACCCTAATCCTAACCCTAAGCGCCTAACCCCAACCTTAACCTAAACCCTAACCCTAACCCTAACTTGTGGAACAAGTTTCCAACGAAAGAACAGAAACACAAAGCACTACTTTGTAAACTAAATCACATATGTGCCACTTGCTCAATTAGGAATACAGGAAAACTGAAAAGAGATATAACGCACTGTACAGCACAGGAACAAGTTTTGAACGAAAGTACAGGAAAGCAACGCCCTACATTTAAACGGAATCACATGTGTGCAATCTCACTCAATTAGGAATACCGGAAAACTGAAAAGTGATATAATGCACTGTACAGCAAAGGAACAAGTTTCAAACAAAAGAACAGAAAAGCAAAGCACTACTTTTTAACGGAAACACGTGTGTGTCGCTCGTTCAATTAGGAATACAGGAAAACTGAAAAGTGTTATCTCGCACTTTATGGCACAGAAACAAGTTTCCATCGAAAGAAGAGAAACACAAAGCACAACTTTGTAAACTAATTCACATATGTGTCGCCCATTCAATTATTATAACAGGAAAACTGAAAAGTGATATATCGAACAGTACAGCACAGGCACAGGTTTCCATCAAAAGAAGAGAAACGCAAAGCACAGTTTGTATACTAATTCACATACGTATCGTCCATTCAATGATTATAACAGGAAAACTGAAAAGTGATATATCACACTGTACAGCAGAGAATCAAGTTTCCAACAGAAGAACAGAAATGCAAAGCAGTACTTTGTAACCTAAATCACATGTGTGTTGCTCACTCAATTAGGAATACAGGAAAACTGAAAAGTGATATATCGAAATGTATGGCAAAGAAACAAGTTTTCATTGAAAGAACAGAAACGCAAAGCACAACTTTGTAAACTAATTCACATTCGTGTTGCCTGTTCAATTATTATAACAGGAAAACTGAAAAGTGATATAACCCTAATCCTAACCCTAAGCCCCGAACCCTAACCCTAATCCTAACCCTAACTCTTATCCTAACCCTAAGCGCCTAACCCTAACCCTAAGATAAACCGTAACGCTAACCCTAAATTGTTCCTAACAGGAACAAGTTTCCAACGAAAGAACAGAAACGCAAAGCACTACTTTGTAAACTAAATCACATGTGTGCCACTTGCTCAATTAGGAATACAGGAAAACTGAAAAGAGATATAACGCACTGTACAGCACAGGAACAAGTTTTGAATGAAAGAACAGAAAAGCAAAGCACTACTTTTAAAGGGTATCACATGTGTGTCGATCGCTCATTTAGGAATACAGGAAAACTGAAAAGTGTTATCTCGCACTGTACGGCACAGAAACAAGTTTCCATCAAAAGAACAGAAACATAAAGCACAACTTTGTAAACTAATTCACATACGTTCGTCCATTCAATTATTATAACAGGAAAACTGAAAAGTGATATATCACACTGTACAGCACAGAATCAAGTTTCCAACAGAAGAACAGAAACGCAAAGCACTACTTTGTAAACTACATCACATGTGTGTTGCTCGCTCAATTAGGAATACAGGAAAACTGAAAAGCGATATATTGAAATGTATGGCACAGAAAAAAGTTTCCAACAGAAGAACAGAAACGCAAAGCACAACTTTGTAAACTAATTCACATACGTGTTGTCCATTCAATTATTATAACAGGAAAACTGAAAAGTGATATATCACACTGTACAGCACAGAATCAAGTTTCCAACAGAAGAACAGAAACGCAAAGCACTACTTTGTAAACTACATCACATGTGTGTTGCTCGCTCAATTAGGAATACAGAAAAACTGAAAAGCGATATATTGAAATGTATGGCACAGAAACAAGTTTCCAACAGAAGAACAGAAACGCAAAGCACAACTTTGTAAACTAATTCACATTCGTTTCGCCTGTTCAGTTATTATAACAGGAAAACTGAAAAGTGATATAACCCTAATCCTAACCCTAAGCTCCTAACCCTAACCAACCCTCCAACAAACCCTAACAGAACCCTAACCCTAACTTGTTCCTAACAGGAACAAGTTTCCAACAAAAGAACATAATCGCAAAGCACTACTTTGTAAACGAAATCACATGTGTGCCACTCTCTCAATTAGGAATACAGGAAAACTGAAAAGAGATATATCGCACTGTACAGCACAGAAACAAGTTTTGAACGAAAGAACAGGAAAGCAACGCACTACATTTAAATGGAATCACTTGTGTGTTGCTAGCTCAATTAGGAATACAGGAAAACTGAAAAGTGTTATCTCGCACTCTATGGCACAGAAACAAGTTTCCATCGAAAGAACAGAAACGCAAAGCACAACTTTGTAAACTAATTCACATACGTGTCGTCCGTTCAATTATTATAACAGGAAAACTGAAAAGTGATATATCACACTGTACAGCACAGAATCAAGTTTCCAACAGAAGAACAGAAACGCAAAGCACTACTTTGTAAACTACATCACATGTGTGTTGCTCGCTCAATTAGGAATACAGGAAAACTGAAAAGCGATATATTGAAATGTATGGCACAGAAAAAAGTTTCCAACAGAAGAACAGAAACGCAAAAACTAATTCACAACTTTTTTATAACAGTAAAACTAAAACCCTAACCCTAACCTCACATACAGTTTCCAACAAAAGAACAGAAACCATTCAATTATTATAACAGGAAAACTGAAAAGTGATATATCACACTGTACAGCACAGAATCAAGTTTCCAACAGAAGAACAGAAACGCAAAAATGCACTACTTTGTAAACTACATCACATGTTGTTATCTCCATTATGGCAATGTATGGCACAATTTCCAGGAATAACAGAAAAACTGAAAAATTCACATACGTGTTGTCCATTCAATTATTGAAATGATATATCACACTGGCACAGAATCAAGTTTCCAACAGAAGAACAGAAACGCAAAGCACTACTTTGTAAACTAATTCACATGTGTGTTGCTCGCTGTTAGGAATACAGAAAAACTGAAAAGCGATATATTGAAATGTATGGCACAGAAACAAGTTTCCAACAGAAGAACAGAAACGCAAACACAACTTTGTAAACTAATTCACATTCGTTTCGCCTGTTCAGTTATTATAACAGGAAAACTGAAAAGTGATATAACCTCATCCTAACCCTAAGCCCTAACCCTAACCCTAACCCTAACCCTAACCCTAACTTGTTCCTAACAGGAACAAGTTTCCAACAAAAGAACATAAACTCAAAGCACTACTTTGTAAACGAAATCACATGTGTGCCACTCTCTCAATTAGGAATACAGGAAAACTGAAAAGAGATATATCGCACTGTACAGCACAGAAACAAGTTTTGAACGAAAGAACAGGAAAGCAACGCACTACATTTAAATGGAATCACTTGTGTGTTGCTAGCTCAATTAGGAATACAGGAAAACTGAAAAGTGTTATCTCGCACTCTATGGCACAGAAACAAGTTTCCATCGAAAGAAGAGAAACGCAAAGCACAACTTTGTAAACTAATTCACATATGTTTCTCCCGTTCAATTATTATAACAGGAAAACTGAAAAGTGATATATCACAGTGTACAGCACAGAAACAAGTTTCCAACAGAAAAACAGAAACACAAGGCACTACTTTGTAAACTAAATCACATGTATGTCTCTCACTCAATTAGGAATACAGGGAAACTGAAAAGTGATAAATCGAAATGTACGGCAAAGGAACAAGTTTTCATCGAAAGAACAGAAACGCAAAGCGCAACTTTGTAAACTAATTCACATTCGTGTCGCCTGTTCAATTATTATAACAGGAAAACTGAAAAGTGATATATCCCTCACGCTAGCCCTAAGCCCCTAACCCTAACCCTAACCCTAACCCTACACTAACCCTAAGCCTCACCCTAACCCTAACCCTAACCCTTACCATAATCCTAACCCTAACGTTTTCCTAACAGGAACAATTTTCCAATGAAAGAACATAAATACAAAGCACTACTTTGTAAACTAAATCACATGTGTTCCACTCTATCAATTAGGAATATAGGAAAACTGAAAAGAGATATAAGGCACCGTACAGCACAGGAAAAAGTT
Source organism: Meriones psammophilus (assembly GCA_036365155.1). NCBI lineage: Eukaryota > Metazoa > Chordata > Mammalia > Rodentia > Muridae > Meriones > Meriones psammophilus. The sequence goes on along the minus strand of JAEOAE010000302.1, from coordinate 4,384 downwards.
TGAACGAAAGAACAGAAAAGCAAAGCACTACTTTTAAACGGATTCACATGTGTGTCACTCGCTCAATTAGGAATACAGGAAAACTGAAAAGTGTTATCTCGCACTGTATGGCACAGAAACAAGTTTCCATTGATAGAACAGAAACGCAAAGCCCAACTTTGTTAACTAATTCACGTATGTGTCGCCCGTTCAATTATTATAACAGGAAAACTGAAAAGTGATATATCGAACTGTACAGCACAGGAACCTACTTCCATCGAAAGAACAGAAATGAAAAGCACAACTTTGTAAACTAATTCACATACCTGTCGCCCATTCAATTACTATAACAGGAAAACTGAAAAGTGATATATCACACTATACAGCACAGAAACAAGTTTCCAACAGAAGAACAGAAACGCAAAGCACTAATTTGTCAACTAAATCACATGTGTGTCCCTCACTCAATTAGGAATACAGGGAAACTCAAAAGCGATGAATCGAAATGTACCGCAAAGAAAAAAGTATTCATCGAAAGAACAGAAACGCACAGCACAACTTCGTAAACTAATTCACATTCGTGTAGCCTGTTAAATTATTATAACATGAAAACTGAAAAGTGATATAACCCTCACCCTAACCCTAAGCCCCTAACCCTAACCCTAACCCTAACCCTACCCTAACCCTAACCCTAACCCCTAACCCTAACCCTAACCCTAACCCTAACCATAAGCCCTAACCCTAACTCTAACCATAACCCTAACCCTAAGCCCCTAACCCTAACCCTAACCCTAACCCTAACCCTAACCCTAACCTAACTTGTTCCAGGAACAAGTTTAGAATGAAAGAATAGAAAAGCAAAATACTACTTTTAAACGGAATCACATGTGTGTCGCTGCCTCAATTAGGAATACAGGAAAACTGAAAAGTGTTATCTCGCACTGTACGGCACAGAAACAAGTTTCAAGGATAGAAGAGAAATGCAAAAAGCACAACTTTGTAAACTAATTCACATACATGTTGCCTTTTCAATTAATATAACAGGAAAACTGACAAGTGATATATCGAACTGTACAGCACAGGAACAAGTTTCCATTGAAAGAAAAGAAACGCAAAGCACAACTTTGTAAATTAATTCACATTCGTGTCGCCTGTTCAATTATTATAACATGAAAACTTAATAGTGATATAACCCTCACCCTAACACTAAGCCCCTAACCCTAATCCTAACCTTAACCCTAACCCTACCCTAACCCTGACACTCATCTTAACCCTAACCCTAACCCTATCCCTAATCTAACCCTAAGCCCCTAACCCTAAACCTAACCCTAAGCCTAACCCTAACCCTAACCCTAACTTATTCCTAACAAGTTTCCAACGAAAGAACAGAAATGCAAAGCACTACTTTGTAAACTAAATCACATGTGTGCCACTCGCTCAATAAGGAATACAGGAAAACTGAAAAGTGATACAACGCACTGTACAGCACAGGAACAAGTTTTGAATGAAAGAACAGAAAAACAAAGCACTACTTTTAAACGGAATCACATGTTTGTCGCTCCCTCAATTAGGAATACAGGAAAACTGAAAAGTGTTATCTCGCACTTTACGGCACAGAAACAAGTTTTTATCGTAAGAACAGAAACGCAAAGCACAACTTTGTGAACTAATTCACATACGTGTCGCCCGTTCAATTATTATAACAGTAAAACTGAAAAGTGATATATTGAACTGTATAGCACAGGAACCTGCTTCCATAGAAAGAACAGAAACGAAAAGCACAACTTTGTAAACTAATTCATATTCTTGTCGCCCGTTCAATTATTATAACAGGAAAACTGAGAAGTGATATATCACACTATACAGCACAGAAACAAGTTTCCAACAGAAGAACAGAAACGCAAAGCACTACTTTGTAAACTAAATCACATGTGTGTCGCTCACTCAATTAGGAATACAGGGAAACTGAAAAGCGATAAATTGAAATGTAAGGCAAAGAAACAAGTTTTCATCGAAAGAACAGAAACGCAAAGCACAACTTTGTAAACTAAATCACATTCGTGTCGCCTGTTCAATTATTATAACAGGAAAACTGAAAAGTGATATAACCCTAACCCTAACCCTAAGCCCCTAACCCTAACCCTAACCCTAACCCTAACCCTAACGATAGCCCTAACCCTAACCCTAAGCCCCTAACCCTAACCCTAACCCTAACCCTAACCCTAACCCTAACCCCTAACTCTAACCCTCCCTAACCCTAACCCTAACCCTAACCCTAACCCTAACAAGTTTCCAACGAAAGAACATAAACGCAAAGCACTACTTTGTAAACTAAATCACATGTGTGCCACTCTCTCAATTAGGAATACAGGAAAACTTAAAAGTGATATATCTAAAAGGAAGCTTGATGGTGTTCAATCAGAGCATTGACCTCATGCAGGAGCAAATTGATACCCTATGGCAAAACACTCAACTCGGGTGTCAATGAAAATATGCTGGACTTTGAGTCACTAGCATATAACATGAGAATTTTTCCTGTGCTACAAATCTGTCTAAACAATTTTCGAGCTATATTTTAGGTAATTGGACTGGAGAATTCGATACTACGATGGAGCAGCTGAGAGTGGCCATTGTCACAGTAAATTCTACCAGAGTGGACACAGGACTAGCCACAGGATTATCATCATGGATTTCTGCAGCCATGAATCATCTGAAGGAATGGGCGGGCATGGGAGCTTTAGCAGGCCTTCTGGTGTTGGTCTCCTTGGTTTGCCTGTGGTATATATGCAAGATTAGAGTCTCACAACAGTGTGATGCAGCCATGATCATTCAGGCCTTTACAGCCATTGAAGCAGGACATTCTCCCCAAGCATGGTTGGATACCATAAAAGCTAAAATTTTACGCTCAGGATGTGGCTGGCACTGCACTCAGGGTCAGCCGCTTTGGACCCACACAAGAGCATGTCTGATTGCATGCCGGTTGATGCCCCATGTCCCGCCTCTGAGAAAAATTTATCAGACTGGTCTGATGCTCTTTGGGTGGATGACACATAAATGAACATTGGTACAAAGTCCCAATTTATTTCTAACATCAGAGATCAGACCTCTACTCTTGCCTGATGCGTCGAAAAAAAAAAAAGGGAACTGTAGAGAGCTGCAGAACGCTATGCCTTAAAGAAGGAGCTGGTTTCTGCCTTCCACCTTCCCGATGGTGAGTGCTCTCTGTCACGAACAATTCCACATTTGGCTAAGGCTGAGGATCTGGCTTGATTCCATGTATGTGGATCTATCTGCATTGCCCACGTGGCATGCCTGGGCTGGCTACCCAGAGGCTATTTAAGCTGTGGGCTGGCTTTCCCCAGGGTCAGATGATTATTCAAGGTTCCTGAATAAAATGCATTGAAAAAAAAAAAAAAAAAAAACAATAGGTATTAAACCTAAAAAAAATAAATAAATAAAAAGAAAATTTTAAAAATACAAAAAAAAAAAAAGGGATATAACGAACTGTACAGCACAGGAACAAGTTTCGAACGAAAGAACAGAAAAGCAAAGCACTACTTTTAAATGGAATCAAGTGTGTTGTTCGATCAATTAGGAATACAGGAAAACTGAAAAGTGTTTTCTCGCACTTTAAGGCACAGAAACAAGTTTCCATCGAAAGAACAGAAACGCAAAGCACAACTTTGTAAACTAATTCACATATGTGTCGCCCGTTCCATTATTATAACAGGAAAACTGAAAAGTGATATATTTAACTTTATAGCACAGCAACCTGCTTCCATCGAAAGAACAGAAACGAAAAGCGCAACAAACTAATTCTTCTTGTCGCCCGATCAATTATTATACCAGGAAAACTGAAAAGTGATATATCACACTATACAGCACAGAAACATGTTTCCAACAGAAGAACAGAAACGCAAAGCACTACTTTGTAAACTAAATCACATGCGTGTCGCTCACTCAATTAGGAATACAGGGAAACTGAAAAGCGATAAATCGAAATGTATGGCAAAGAAACAAGTTTTCATCGAAAGAACGGAAACGCACAGCACAACTTTGTAAACTAATTCACATTTGTGTCGCCCGTTCAATTATTATAACAGGAAAACTGAAAAGTGATATATCGAACTGTATTGCACAGGAACCTGCTTCCATCGAAAAGAACATAAACGAAAAGCACAATTTTGTAAACTAATTCACATTCTTGTCACCCGCTCAATTATTATACCAGGAAAACTGAAAAGTGATATATCACACTATACAGCACAGTAACATGTTTCCAACAGAAGAACAGAAACGCAAATCACTACTTTGTAAACTAAATCACATGAGTGCCACTCGCTCAATTAGGAATACAGGAAAACTGAAAAGTGACATATCGCACTGTACAGCACAGGAACAAGAT
>JAEOAE010003685.1:0-35777 GCA_036365155.1 Meriones psammophilus | reverse complement strand
TTATTCCTGTCCCACTTTAGGGGTCATGTCTAGACAGAGCCTTGATAATCACAGAGTAGGAGCATTTAGCCAAGCTATCTATTGGGTATCCTGCTGTGAGAGTTATCTTTGCTGTTGTCATGGACAACTACCAGGCAGATTGCCTACTCTCTGCAAGGAAGAATGTCCACTTGCAAGGGGTTGAGTATCAGGCCTGGTCTGTGGACTTACATGGCTGAGGCATCACTGAGAACACTAAGTTTACCTCCATTGCATCAGATATGGTTCTTTGACCTGTTCCAACCGTGACACTAATCTGTGGGAAGTGAGCAGGAGGATGCTGAAGCCTCCTTCACTTGCAAGAAAAGTGGTCATTGAGCTCATGATGCAGATGAACAAAGCTGAGGTGTGGATTCAGTGGCATCTTGTGACAAGCTGCACAACTTTACAATCTCAAACACTGTCCCCAAACTACTATGGAAGAACAGTTTCTGCCAAAGAAGGTGAACTTTGTAAACTTGTTTGGGATTACAGCTATTTCAACAATCCACCTGTTTAGACTGTAATGAGCTGAAGAACCATGAGCTCGATGATGTACACATCCTGCTAAGAAAATGAGACTAGAGCCAGTGAGCTTCTTACTCATGTGGCCATAGCTGTAATACATCAGGGAGGGACTCCTAAGGCAAATTTAAGTCCTTATGTACCTCACTGAAGCCATGACCTCTTAAAGGGCCACATGTGTGCTGTGGCAATGTCAGTGAGTCTCAGAACACACAGTCAAAGGAAATCAATGGCTCCAGACCCAGGTGATGGTCTCTGTGATGGTGAATCTCAGTAAAACCGAGGTATAGCCCAAGATGTACCTTGGGTCTGATGGGTTTTTGTGTTTTTCTTCTACTCAGTGAGAGTGTTGCTCCTTATAGCCTTTTACCTGTTGTAATAGAAGTCTGCTGAGGACCAGCCCTACACACAGCATCTTCACAGCCTGCCTGATGGTGGAAGCAAAAGCAGAGCAGTTATTGCAGATACGTGTAGCAGGAAATTCATGCACATCATTTCAAAGCTGTCCACAGGCATTAACCTCACAGAGAATAAAGCTGAGTCCATGAGATTTCCTGTACCTTTCTCCACAGTGAGCATTTTGACCCAGCCACAGCGACCAGTGTGGCTGGGTCCCTTGGAGTCTCAGAGGTCACCTGCAGATCTTTTGTTGGTCATACTTCCTCTCCTAATATCTATAGGTTCTTTTGGAGATGTCCTGTTGTGGAAACTTATTTTCACCATGAATTTGAATCCCGTCTCATGTGGGCAAGTGTAAGTGAGTTCAAATTCAAATCTTGGGATACCTATGCTTAAACATGTTGATGGTTAACTTTTCCTCATTTCCTCCAGGGGTCCAACTCCTGGAAAGTGTCTAGCCATCAATGAAGAAATCATTTCCTGCAGTAAGAGGTCCTTGAAGAAAACCTATTCATGTCACCCTAGTGAAAGTCACAGGGTAAGACAATGGGCCTCATCCTTCCTCATTAGTCCCTGAATTTCACCAAAAACAAACCTACTATTATCTACCAAGGTTACAGGTATTGAGCATGGGGAATGTGGAACTCTCGGCCAGATTCTTCATTGATCCATTACATTCCCTTTCTTGTAGTCCCCTAGCCACATCCTGAAGCATATTCCCTGTTAATTCTTGGCCTGAATTCCTGCACACTCAGCACTACTACCAGTGATACAGAGGATCACCTCAGAACTTCCTGCTCTACCAGGAGACTAGCATGTCCTAGCCTGTGCTCTAGAGGAGGGCAGATGCTCCACACAGCATCAGGAGGACAATGTAATGGATTCTATTCCATCATCCAAGACCTTCCTCACTTCTCAACAAGATCTGAGGATAACAGGAGGACCCCTTGGGAAAGCCTCAAAGTAGATGTGTTAATGTCAAATCCCCACCCCATTTTAATATGATCAAATTCCAGCAGTTCACAAAGGTCACTTATGTCTATCTTCACAAATGATCCCAGAAACCTGCCTGAGCAGGTGAAGAAAATGTCTCAGCAGAGCCTTGGCAAGTGAATTTTATCTTGCATTACTTTTGGACACTTGAATGGATATCTTGAGAAGGACCTTGTTCAAAACCTTTTGTCCCAGGCCACCACTAACATGAAGATGGTGAACTGGAAGTCATCTGCTTGGACCAACTCACATTGAAGGATTCTACTTAAATTCTGAGGTATTTAACCTTATTTACATAAATTGGCATTTGGAGCATTTGACACTTAACTGATAGAAATGCAATGCCATATACAACAGTTGCTCCTCTTTATGTGAGAGAACTTTTCATGTCATCTATAGACTCAGACAAAACCACTCGGAAGACCAAATATCAAAAGTAACAACTGATGCAGCCTAAACCTAGAAGAGATGGCAAGGGGCAGAAGAGAGTCATCAAGACCAAGCACTTCCTCTTCCAGCACTCCACACAAAGCCAAAGAGATACAGAAAGTCCTAGAGGGAAGGAACTGATTTGGGACACATAGAACCTACCACAAAACCCAGTACCATACCCACCTAAACCACACCAAGTTATTTTTCTCAAAGGCACCCAGGGAAATCAAGGCAGAGAAAATGGTCTGTCCAAAAATGGACGTAGGTCAGGGGTTGTAAAGCAAACAACTGGAAAGCTACTGAAAAATGGACACCACCAATGTTACAGCTGACCTTTCCCAAAGCCAAGCTGCATAATATTCATGTCAATGTGACAGAAGAAACCTACATAATGATGACATGTCAAGGGGAACAATCCTAGCAAGTTAGTACAGAAGAGACAGACTTTGGATATGGCAGCTCTGAAGCCACCAAATGAGATAAACAGAAGTTGGACTCTTGCTTGAGCAGATACTCCTTTGAGCATCAAGGGAGAGCCTGACCCCTGTCACATCCTGGAGCCACAAATCCCTGTCCTGAGCCAAGATAGCATTGCACTGCCTAGCAGCACCAAGGGAATGTCCTGGCAGACTGGCAGAGGTGCTCTCTACCAGTCCTTTCCTCTACTGGCCATGACCTTACCCCTTCCCAAGAATACTACATGAAGATGTAGAATAGGAACAGAATGGTCACTACAAAGGCTTGGTGGTTACTTCAAGCTCTGACTGTTTGCTTTGCTTTTGACTCCCAAATCCCTCAGCCCAGTAGAAGGATAAGAGTGAGCATGGGAAATAGATGGTACATGCTGTAGCTTGTGAATTTCCGTGCTGCTGCTCCTGGAAACCAGGAAGCCTAGAGCTGCACAGGCCTCATCCCTTCTCCAAACACACTGCTAGTTATCAAACCATGGAAGAGACACCACCCTCCTACTTCCCCACAGAGCCTGCAAGGCAGCAGGCTGAGCTAGACACTTCACAGCCCCAACATGGCTATGTGTCAGGCCAGGATGGAGACTTACAGCATATACCATGTAAACCTGTAGAGATTAGGCCTTGACTGAGTCTTTTTCCACTCATATGCCCACATATTCCAAAACTCCGCACACAGGTCTGGATGCTTCTCTCCTCACCCTAATTCAACACGCACCAGTGAGTCAAGATTTGACACAGGTCTTACAGCAGCTCTCTCAAACACCATTGGCAGCAAAAGGCCATGCTTGAAGTCCCCTCCCTTGACCACCTGCCCAAATGCAGGTGCATTTGCTCATGTTAGAACTGACTGAACACTTACTCACAAGCCCCATTTACATTCCTCTATGTCAGCCTTTGCTGTTTACCAACCATGCAGCTCTACATATACTGGGCACCAGCTGTTTTAAGAGTAACCTTGCAACTCCACATACTGAGCCTCTACTCTGGCCCACTGGACATGAAGGCCACCTTATTTCCACTGAAATCACAATGCTAAGCTAAGGGCTATAGTAGACAATCCCCTGCCACAGCAATGCAGGGCATGTTGGGTAGAAGCAGAGCAAATGATGTGAAGTGTCTGATGCCAAGCAGTGTCTATGGATGTGAGTTGAGGTCGAGGATAGAAGAAAGAGAAAATTTTCAGGAGAAAATGGCCTGAGAAACACCCATTGTAAGTGTCAGTGCATGTGTGGGTGTAACAGCCAGGAGAGGGATGTTAAGCAGGCTGATGACACTGGTTTATATTGGTGGAGTCAATGGAGTATCAATCCGGGCCTGATATCAGAAGTTTAGAAGGAGCAAAAGCCAGGGATGTGTTCAGCATTTTCTGAAATCTATTGTGTATTTTGGGTGGACGTGGAAGAGGTGGGCCATGTAACAGAGCCTTACAGCAGTTACAACATATGAGTTGAAGAATAGCTGGCGCATAATATGTGTGTGGCTTTAAGTGTCCCACAGGGCCAGGTCCCTAGCAATGGATTTAGTAGCAGTAACACAGGGAGTAGGAACATTCGTGGCCTGATATTTAGAAATGTGAGTTTATATGTTGTGGATGGTGTGTTGTGGAGATATTTTACAGGGCCTGATGACTTCCATTTTATCTGCAGCATCAAGGGGTCTAACTGGGCATGATGAAGAGCAGAATATATTGTGTGGCTGTGGGGTGGGAGGCTGTTGGTTTGATGTATGGTGTGATGAGTGTGGTATCTACCACATTATATGACCTGGAGAGAGGATGTCCACTTGCATATGATGATAATACTGTGATGTCAGGGACAGTGGGGTGGGGTGAGTAGCATAGCCTGATCCCTACCAACTTCCATGTTAACACCTTCCACACATTGTTAATCTAAATTTGGGAAGATCACCCCTTAGCCAGACGATAAAATTCTCTAGGGATCAGGCCTGGAACAACACCTAGACAACACCTTTTCTGCTCTCCCACCACCAAGGTAAGGTACCACACTCTGCTAGACATCCCTCCAACAACAATATCAACTGAGATTCAATGATCAGACCCTGTTGGACACTCTACTTCCTGTCAATGACATACTTTTTCTATTTGGTTCAAACACTCCTGGCATCCTCCTGCTCTGACATACAACACTAGATGTAATGCAGCGCTGAACACCACATGCATATCACCTCACTTCCATTGCCAGCTCTTAGGGCCTGCTGGAAAACACACATGCACTCGTGCACATGTGCATGGGAACACAGGCTCACACATGTACTCACAAACTTACACAAACACACACCTCAAATTCATTTCTAAGTGTTGTACCAAGCTTCTCTTCCCTTCAAACTACACATGGTGTGCTAGGTATCAGGCCTTACTGTACAAACCCTCACACATTCCTCATATTTATCCCAAGCTATTGGATCATGAATATCCCCCACCTAATCCCACATCAACTACTATTTAGTGGACTATGCAAGATACTCTCACACAACTGATCCCAAAATACATGCCTAGTTATTGGGCCCCACTTGACTCTCACACTACTGAAGATGCACACACACTGCTGGTTGTAGGTTGCAGCACAATGTTCTACTGTGTGAGTATCAGGGCCTTCTGGATACCGCATCATATCAACAAATATAAACTTGAGGATGTCAGACATGCTGGGCATTCCGACACTCCACAACCATTTCTACAGTGCCACCTGGAGTCTCTGAGGCAAAAATGCCACCCTGCAGCTTCCTCACTTACACAACTAGGTCTCAGGCTCTGGTGACACTGCATATGCCTTACACTCTCTGAATTCTCAGGCAATCCTGGATATCACAACCCCTCTTACAGACCTTGAAGGAAACCAATTAATCCAAAAGCTAACATAAACCTAATGGGTACTGGGCGCAGCTGGACACCCTCTCCTTTCCTGTTCCTCTCTGACATAGTGTTATTCAACAAAGCCATTGAACACTCTACCACACCTGTGATCACACATCCATTTCTAAATATGTGGTTCTATTTGATCTCCAACCCCTCATAAATCACTAGGTATCAGACCATGCTGGGATCTTCTCTTCCTGCCACGCATCTCAAAATTTTAAGAACATTGCTGGATGCCCTTCTGCTGATGACACACCTACACTACTCAGCACCAGGTCCGGCTGGAATTCTCTCCTAATGCAACCTAATGTGCTGTGTATCAGGCCCCACTGATATTTACCAGGCCACACTGGACACTATGCCATTCCTAAACTGCACTGACATGTAAATGCTGTGTATCAGGTTCACTTGAACACCACTATTCCAGCCCACACAACATGCTAGGTATTGTACAAGCTTGACAACCACTTGCCCCAATATACACTACTGGCCAAAAACACTGCAATATTTAAGGCTCTGCTAGATACCCCTGTCCCTGACACATACAAGCTCCTTGGCATCAGGCCCTCACTGCCACTCTGTGCACATTGCACTCATGCACACAATACTAGGCTTCAAGCCTTAACACAGACCATTCTGCTGCCCTAGAAAGTAGCAGGGGGTGTTAGCATGGCTGAAAATTAGCACTCTTGCTGGACAGCAATACAGGTATAGGAAGACAAGCTTGTTAGACTAGGCCTGTTGTCAGGAATTGTGTACAATTGACAACTGGATTCCCTGAAGTAGATGATACATAGTAGTGCATAACGCCCAGCCATTTGTCCAGCAAGGCCTGAAACCAAACAGTGCATTTCAGGCTATGGTGGCAGGGGAAGGACTGTCCACGAGTCTTCATGACTAGCATTGCAGGGAACTGTTGGCAGCAGAGTGGGGTCATCTAGTAAGGCCTCGAGGGGGCAGAGCTCCTCACACTGAGATGACTGTGGGGGAGCAGCTGGAAAATGCCCTGGAGTGTCACAAACACATCAGGTTATGATAGGTGGCAGCAGTCAGTTGCTGCCTAGGTCAAGAAGACCCAACACACATCAAGTTTCTGTGGGGTAGCAGAGTGATATCCAGCAGTGCCTGATATATAGCCCTTCAGGTGAAGCAGTGATGGTGATGTTTAAATAGCTCTTTGTGTATGTGCATGTGCACCTGTGTATGTTTATGTATGTGTGTGTGCACGTGTGTATGTAGTGAATGCTTAGAGAGTGTGCTTTGCTGCTGTTACCTAGCAATGAATGTGAGACTGAGGTGGGTTGCACTTAGATAGAAATGTAGTTTCAATGCAGCAGTCAATATGGGGCTGTTGGTTAAGGTGTCTTTAGGGTCTGACATCAACAGTAAATCTAGGTTTCAGATTCAGTGAACGGAATGCAGCAAGGTTTGATATAGAGCAGAGTGTTGCTAAAATATGGGACCACAGGGCATGATACCATGAGGTTCATGAGTGCTGTCTGCTCCCTTGAAAAGCCCCTCATAGAACTCTAGGTGTGTCCCAGCTGTATGCAGCCCCTCCCCTGCAATGCCACCTACACTGAGAATAAGTCCCTGCTGTACAGCACCCTGCTACCCACCACACAATGCTCAGTCCAAGTGAACAATTCCCACCCCTGGTACCAGTGTGCACCCATTGCTGGGAATCAGGCCCTGCTGGACACATGGCCTAAACAACACTGCAGCTCTGTTTATATTAAGGTTCCGGTGTATCTCCCATTCAGTGCTGGGTGAAAGAAAGGGGGGACACTACTAGTTGGAATACTAGGCCCCTTCCAAGATTTCTTTTTTGATGTTTTATTTTTTTTATTTTTTCTTTATTAATTACACTTTATTCACTTTGTATCCCCTCCATGGTTCCTTCCCTCTTCCAGTCCCAATCCCTCCCTTCCTCCACCCTTTGCATGCATGCCCCTCCCCCCTTCCACTGAAAGGGGAGAATTTCTTTTCCTTCCTTCTGATTCTAGTCAATTAGGTCTCATCAGGAGTGGCTGCATTGTCCTCTTCTGTGGCCTGGTGATGTTGCTTCCCCCTCAGGGGGAGGTAATTAAAGAGCAGGCCAACCAGTTCATGTCAGAGACAGTCCCTGTTCTTATTACAATGCAACCCACTTGGTTACTGAACTGTCATGGGTTCCAAATGTGCAGGGATCTTAGGTTATCTCCATGCATAGTCCTTGGTTGGAATAGCAGTCTCGGGAAAGTCCCCTGTGCTCAGATTTTTTGGTTCTGTTGCTCTCCTTGTGGCATTCCTGTCCTCTCCAGATCTTACTGTTTACCACTTCTTTCCTAAGATTTCCCTGCACTCTGCCCAAAGGTTGCCCATAAGTCTCAGCATCTATATTGATAGTCTGCAGGGCATAACTTTTCAGAGGTCCTCTGTGTCAGGCTACTGATTCGTTCCCTCTTATCTCCTTCTGCTGATGTCCATCCTCTGCCTTTCTGGATAGGATGTGAGCATTTTAGTAACAGTCATCTCTCTTGATTAGTTTCTTAATGTGTACAGATTTTAGTAGGTTTATCTTATATGTCTATGAGTGAGTATATACTGTGTGCATCTTTCTGCTTCTGCGTTATCTCACTCAGGATGATCTTTTCCAGATCCCACCATTTACCTGCAAAATTCATGATTCCCTTGTTTTTTATTGCTGAGTAATATTACATTGTGTAGATAAACCATAATTTCTGCATCCATTCCTCCACTGAGGGGCATTTGGGTTGTTTCCAGTTTCTGGCTATTACAAATAAGGCTGCTACAAACATGGTTGAGCAAATGTCCTTATTGTGTACTTGAGAATCTTTTGTATATATGCCTAGGAGTCCTATGGCTGGATCTTGAAGTGCTATTCCTAGTAGTCTGAGAAAGCACCAGATTGCTTTCCAGAGTGGTTGTACAAGTTTACATTCCCACCAGCAGTGGAGGAGGGTTTCCCTTTCTCCACAACCTCTCCAGCATGTGTTGTCTCTTGAATTTTTTTTTTTTCTTTTTCTTTTTTTTTTTTTTCCATAATTTTATTTTTCTCATTAGTTACATTTTGTTAATTCTGTATCCCAGCTGTATCCCTCATTCCCTCCCCAATCCCACCCTCCTCCCTCATCTCCTCCCTGTCCCTTTCCAAGTCCACTAATAGGGAGGACCTCCTCCCCCTTTCATATGACTCCTTTTGTCAGGTATTTTCCGGACTGGCTGCAAAGTCCTCCTCTGTGGCCTAACAGTACTGCTCCTCCCTTGGGAGGTTGGGAGGTCAAAGAGCCAGTCATTTAGTTCATGTTAGAAATAGTCCTTGTTCCCCTTACTGTGGGAAACCAATTGATTACTGAGCTATCACGGGTCACATCTGAGCAGAGGTTCTAGATTTTATCCTCTCATGGACTTTGGTTGAGTGTCCATCTCAGAAAAGACCCTGTGCCCAGATATGTTTGGTCCTTGTGGAGTTCCTATCCTCTCCACATCAAACTCCCCTTCTTTCATATGATTCCCTGCACTTTTCCGAAGGTTTGGTTGTGAGTCTTAGTATCTATTTTGGAGCACTGCTAGGTAGAGTCTTTCAGATGCTTTCTGCGGTAGACTCCCGCCATACGTTCAATGCACATCCCATTTGTCTTTCTAAATGAGGATAGATCGTCATACCCCATGTCTGATTTCTTGATTATCTTCTTTAGTAATGCTCAATCTCATTAGCCATCATGGAAATTCAAATCAAAATGACACTAAGATTTCACTTTACACCCATCAGAATGGTTAAGATCAAAAATTCAAGAGACTATTTCCTTCCCGGAGAAGTCCTTGAATTTTTGATCTTAACCATTCTGATGGGTGTAAAGTGAAATCTTAGTGTCATTTTGATTTGAATTTCCATGATGGCTAATGAGATTGAGCATTACTTTAAGTGTTTCTCTCTCATTTGATATTCCCCTGCAGAGAATTCTCTGTTTAGCTCTGTAACCCATTTTTTAATTGGATTATTTCATTAGTTGCTTTTTAACTTCTTTAGTTCTTCATATATACTAGATATTAGTCTTCTGTAAGATACAGGGTTGGTGAAGATCTTTTCCCAATCTGTAGGCTGTTGTTTTGTTCTGAGGACAGTGTCCTTTGCTTTACACAAGCTTTTCAGTTTCGTGATGTCCCATTTATTGATTGTTGCTCTTAGAGCCTGTGCTGTTGGTGTTCTGTTCAGGAAGTTGTCCCTTGTGCCAATGAGTTCAAGGGTATTCCCCACTTTTTCTTCTAAGTGGTTTAGTGTATCTAGTTTTATGTTGAGGTCTTTGATCCACTTGGACTTTAGTTTTTTGCAGGGTGATGAGTATGGATCTATTTGCATTTTTCTACATGTATATTTCCAGTTAGACCAGCACCATTTGTTGAAGATGCTGGGGTTTTTGGTTTTTTTTTTTTCCCCATTGAATGGATTTGGCATCTTTGTCAAAAATCAGGTGTCCATAAGTATGTTACTCATTTATGTCAGGGTCTTCTATTCGATTTCAGGGATGCTCCAGTCTGTTTCTATGCCAGTACCATTCAGTTTTTAGTATTGTTGCTCTATAGTACAGCTTGAGATCAGGGATGGAGATACTTCCTGAATATCTTTTACTATAGAGAATTGTTTCAGTAATTCTGGGTTTCTTGTTGTACCATATGAAGGTGAGAATTTTTCTTTCAATGTCTGTAAAGAACTGTGTTGCTAATTTGATGGGAATTGCATTGAATCTGTAGATTGCTTTTGGTAAGATGGCCATTTTTGCTATATTAATCCTGCCAAGCCATGAACATGGGAGATCTTTCCATCTTCTGATATCTTCTTCTAATTCTTTCTTCAGAGACTGGAAATTTTTTTCATACAAGTCTTTGACTTGCTTGGTTAGGTTCACACCAAGGTACTTTATGTCCTTTGTGGCTATTGTGAAGGGTGATGTTTCCCTAATTTCTTTCTTGGCTCTTTGTCCTTTGTATACAGGAAGGCTACTTTTTTTTTAGTTAATTTTGTATCCAGCCACTTTGCTGAAGGTGTTAATCAGGTGTAGGAGATCGCTGGTACAATTTTGGGGGTCACTCAGGTATACTATCATATTATCTGCAAACAGTGATACTTTGACTTCTTCCTTTCCAATTTGTATCCCCTTGATCTCCTTCAATTGTCTTATTGCTCTAGCTAGGACTTCAAGAACAATGATGAAAAGATAGGGAGAGACTGGACAGCCTTGCCTTTTCCCTGATTTCAGTGGGAATGATTTAAGTTTCTCTACTTTGAGTTTGATGTTGGCTATAGGCTTGCTGTATATGGCCATTACTATGTTCAGGTATGTGCCTTGTATCCCTGATCTCTCCAATAATTTAAACATGACTGGATGTTGGATTGTGTCAAATGCATTTTCAGCATCTAAGGAGATGATCATGTGGTTTTTCTCCTTCAGTTTGTTTATGTGGTGGATACATTGATGGATTTCCATATATTGAACCACCCCTGCATACCTGGGATGAAGACTACTTGGTCATAGTGGATGATGTCTTTGATGTGTTCTTGGATTCTGTTTGCAAGTATTTTGTTGAGTATTTTTGCATCAATGTTCATGAAGGAGATTGACCTGAAATTCTCTTTCTTTGTTGGGTCTTTGTGAGCTTTAGATACCAAGGTAACTGTGGCTTCATAGAATGATTTTCGTAGTGTTCCTTTTGTTTCTATCTTGTGGAATAGTTTGAAGAATATTGGTGTTAGCTCTTCTTTGAAGGTCTAGTAGAATTCTGGGCTTAAACCATCTGGCCCTGGGCTTTTTTGCATGGTAGACTTTTGATGACAGCTTCTATTTCCTTAGGGTATATAGGACTATTTAATTGGCTTACCTGGTATTGATTCAGCTTTGGCATGGAGAATAGATCAAGAAAATTATCCATTTCATTTAGATTTTCAAATTCTGTGGCATATAGACTTTGAAAGTAAGACCTAATTATTGTTTGGATTTCTTCATTGTCTGTGGTTATGCCCCTCTTTTCCTTTTGGATTTTCTTGATTTCGATAGTTTCTCTCTGCCTTTTAGTTAGTTTGGGGAAGGGTTTGTCTATCTTGTAGATTTTCTCAAAGAACCAGCTCTTGATTATTTGAATTGTTTTATTTGTTTCTAATTGATTGATTTCAGCCTTGAGTTATTTCCAGACATCTATTCCTCTTTAGTGTGTCTGCTTCTTTCTTTTTTTTTTTTTTTTTTTTTCCTAGGGCTTTTAAGTGAGCCATTAAGTTGCTTGCATGAGATGTTTCGAATGTCTTTTGGAAGGCACTTAATGCTATGAACTTTCCTCTTAGCACTGCTTTCATTGTGTTCCATAAGTTGGGGTATGATGTGCCTTCATTTTCATTGAATTCTAGGAAATCTTTAATTTCATTATTTCTTCTCTGACTCATCTCTCATTTAGAATCAAGTTGTTCAGTTTCCATGTGTGTAGGCCTTTTGCTATTTTTGTCATTGAGATCCAGTTTTAGTCCATGGTGATCAGATAGGATACAAGGGATTATTACAATCTTCTTGTATCTGTTTAGGCTTGCTTTGTGACCAACTATGTCGTCTATTTTGGAGAAGGCTCCATGAGATGCTGAGAAGAAGGTAAATTCTTTTGAATTTGGGTGTATGGTTCTGTAGATGTCTGCGAGGTCCATTTGATTCAGGACCTCTGTCAGAGTTATTGTTTCTTTGTTTAGTTTCTCTTTTTTTGACCTGTCTTTTGTTGAGAGTGGGGTGTTGAAGTCTTTCACTATTAAAGTGTGGGTGTCTATGTGTGGTTTAAGTTTTATTAAAGTTTGTTTTACAAATGTGGGTGCACTTGCATTTGGGGCATAGATGTTCAGGATTGTGATATCTTCCTGGAGGATTTTTCCCTTCATGTGTCTGATGTGTCCTTCTCAATCTCTTTTGATTGATTTTTTTTTTCAATGCAGTTTATTCAGGAACCTTGAACAATCCTCGGACCCTGGGGAAAGCCAGCCCACAGCTTAAATAGCCTCTGGGTAGCCAACCCAGGCTTGCCACATGGGCAATGCAGATAGGTCCACATACATGGAAGCAAGCCAGATCCTCAGCCTTAGCCAAATGTGGAATTGTTCGCGGAAACCAGCTCCATCTTTAAGGCATAGCATTCCGAAGCTCTTTGTTAGATATTAGAATAGCTACTCCTGCTTGCTTCTTGTGTCTATTTGCTTTTAAATCTGGCTTGCAGCCCTTTACTCTCAGGTAATGTCTATCTTTGTGATTTAAGTATGTTTCTTGTATGCAACAGATTGTTGGGTCTTGTTTACTCATCCATTCTGTTAGTCTGTGTCTTTTTATTGGAGAATTGAGTGCATTGATGTTGAGGGAGATTAATGACCAGTAGCTGTTAGATCCTTTGAGATTGTTGTTGGCCATGGTAGTGTTTGTGTGTTTGTCTACTTTTGTTTTGCTGTAGTGACTTTATTTATTTCCTGTGATTTCTTGAAAGCAGTTTTTTGGGTTTTATTTTTCCTTCTAATATCTTCTGTAAAGCTGGATTTCTGTGTAGGTATTGTTGAAATTTGTTTTTGTCATTGAATATCTTGTTTTCTCCGTCTATGAGGACTGAGAGTTTTGCTGGGTACAGTAGCCTAGGCTGATATCTGTGTTCTCTTAGGGTCTACATGATATCCATCCAGGCTCTTCTGGCTTTCATAGATTCTGTGAGAAGTCAGGTATGATTCTGATGGGTTTGTCATTATATGTTACTTGGCCTATTTCCCTTGCAGCTTTTAGTATTTTTTTCTTTGTTCTGTATGCTTACAGTTTTGATTATTATGTGTCGGGAGGATTTTCTTTTCTGGTCAAATTTGTTGGGTGTTCTGTAGGCCTCATGTATTCTAATTGGCCTCTCCTTTAGCTTGGGGAAATTTTCTTCAATGATTTTGTTGAAAATATTTTCTGGGCCTTGGAGGAAGAATCTTCTTTTTCCTCTATTCCTATTATTCTTAGGTTTTGTCTTTTTATGTTGTCTTGGATTTCTTGGATGGTTTGTGTCAGGACTTTTTTTTATATTTATTATTTTCTTTGATGGATACATCGATTTCTTCCATTGTATCTTCCACACCTGAGATTCTTTCTTCCATCTCTTGTAGTCTGTTGGTTATGCTTACCTCTGTAGTTCCTGTTTAATTTCCTAGGTTCTCCCTCTCAGTGATTTCCTTCCTTTGTGTTTTCTTTAATTCTTCCAATTCTATCTTTAGATCTTGAACCGGTTTGTTAATTTCCTTCACCTGTCTGACTGTTTTTTCCTGTTTTTCCTTCAATTCCTTCAGCTGTTTGTTTGAAGATTCCTCTTTTCATTTTATTTCTTTCAGTAACACAAAATGTTTGGCTGCATCTTCCTGTATTTCTTTAAGGATGACCATAATCTGTTTTATTATATCTTCCCCTAATTCTTTATGCATTTTATTTACTTCCTCCATTAACCTCTTCACAAGCATAGATGTAAGATCATCTTGAATTTCACTTATGTTAGGGTGTCCAGGGCTACTTGACCATGGATAACTGGGTTCTTGGGATGACATATTGTTTTGCTTTTTGTTGGTTGTGCTTTTTCGCTGGCCTCTACACATCTCTCTGTCTCAGGTATTGTCTGTTAATTTCTGGTTCCTGCTGAGTCCTGGGACAGGGAGAATCCTCTTGGAGGGGATCTGAAGTTCTCCTCTGCTTTTTGGGTATGGTCAACTGAATAGTGGTCCTTTTCAGGAATTTCCAGAGTTCACTTCAAGTGTGTGGAACTGTATGGTAGCTGTAGTATTCAGGAAGGCTCTCCTCTCATCAGGATAGGCCTTGGGATGGCTGCCCTGCTGCTGGGTTTCTTGCTCTGAATTTGTGAGCAGCAGCTGTTGCTCTTAAGGTGTAATTTTTGGGTGCAGCCCTCTTGAAGAACCAGGGATTCCCACAGTTTTGTCAGTCTAGTTAGGGATAACTGGTTGATCCTTTGCACAGTATCTGAGGGCTGCTGCAATCGCTATCTAGCTTTTGTAGGTCTCAATATGCAAATGTGTGCCCCTGTGCCCTGTGGGTACTCAATAATGGCAGGTGAGCACAGTGCTTCTGCCTGCAGTAGAAGGTTAGAGCCTAGAGTCTGCGTGAATCCAGAAAGTCTTTTGGTGCTGGGTGTCTTGAGCATTAGACCTGATGATCCGCCCCGCTGTTGGGTTTCCTCCTGACAGCGACACCCAGTCTTTGCTTTGGGGATAGCTTTTCTGTATGTGATGTCGAGTAGAACCTGCAGGCACAGACTTATGCGGCTCTGCCTTTCTGGGGATTGGGTGCCTGGACATCTACAGAAACTGGGTAACTTGTCTGGAGACCTTTTTGTGGTGGTGGTATCAGCTGAGTGCTCTGAGATCAGTCCACCTGTTCCCCTCTTTGTGGGTTTGCACCCAACAGTGAAACTCAGTCTCTGATGCCCTGGGGCCCACAGTTCAGTCTGGGACAGTGACCAGAGCACTCTGGCGTGTGGCTCTAGGCTGGCGAACAACTGCGTGGTGGAACTGGGATCTCTTCCACTGTTTAGCAGGGTGAGTTAAAACTGATTGAATCCCCCACCATGGGGTATCCTCTCACCCGGGAAACACAAACACTTGTGTTTTATGGCTTCGAGTTCTGACTGCTGGTCACTGTGCCGATCCTGCTTTGCTGCTGGTCAGAACAAGAGTCAACCTGGTGCTACCATCGTGCCCGGTCTCATCCTGAGATTTCCTGATGACAGTTCCTGCTAGTGTCCCCTCACCTACACCCACACCCCCACAATCACATATACAGTGAGGTGTCAGGTGCCCCACCACACAGCCAAAGACTCAATACACAAGTATCAGGTACTGATAGGATTCCAGCCCATTTTCAGCCAAAGTTTCAAGTCAAGTCCTCCTAGGTATAACTCTATAACCAATGCTCCACATACACAGCCAAGTGTCAGGTCCTTCCCCTACCTACAGTCAAACACACACCACACCACACACACACACACAGTCAGGGCATGCTAGTTATAACACCCTTGTCAAAGCCTCGCATTCAATGCTTTGGTTCAGCTCTTGCTAAGTAACCTTCTCCACAGACAGCCCCACATAATACATGTGTCTAGGTGCCATATCCTGCTAGTCATTCCCACTCCCATAGCGAATCCACCACACACATATATACATAACCACAAATTCCCCTGCACACTTCCAAACACTATCTAGCAGTTGCCATGCCCACCAGAGAGTTATTTCTTAGAACCAAAGCCTAACACACAACTCTCAGGATCAGGTTGTGCTAGGTAATCCTTAACCCACGTCCAAAGCCCCACATACACAGACACAGGTGACTAAGTGTTATTGTCTTAATTTTTCTCACAGCCAACACTCCAAACATGGCTAGGTGTTAGATCCATCTACGTGGCCCCTATTTAGCCACAACTACCCCAAACTCACACATATACGCACACATATGAAGCGACAAGCATGCATGCTCACAGACAAACAAAGAGTGACAAGCATGCAAGCTCATGCATAGAAGTGGGTGGTATGTCTAGCTAAGTATTAAAGTGGAAATTTCTGCTTTCTTTGAAGACTGAATTTTGTCATGTGATATTTTGCCACAAGAAGGGTATGCAATGTTTTGCCCAGGATGGATTGTGAGGTGGCATGTGATGTTTTCTGTGACCCCACAGGAGAGAGGATTCTGACTTTAGCCAGCTGAGAAACTCCATGGGTGGACTTTAAGGAAAGGGGATATATAGAAGCCAAGGAAGATTGAGTGGATACTTTTTGTATCAACATTGCTGTGCTGATCTTTGTGCTTCCACACTTGACTTCCCAGAGAGAAAGGTTACAGTGGTGTCTTACTCTGTCTTGGCCTGTATAAATGTACTTTCCTCAAAGTTTCCCCACAGATGTTCTCAGCTGACCAAAATCATGCCTCTCATATGTGAGGGGTTACAGTAAACCATCACATGCCCTTTCACAAGCCAACCTTGGCAAACCATCACATACCCAGCTTGCAAGAAAACATCACCTGACAAAATTAAGTCCTCAAAGAAAGCAGAAATTTCCACTTCAAGGTATCCCTCCCCTTGGAGCTGAAGCCCAATACACAGGGCTGGGTCTTAGGGCCTGCTAGTTACTACCTCTACCATTGCCAATCCTTCCCCCACTCACACAGACACATGACTAGGTTTCATGTGCTATGTTTCTGCTCCATAAATGCCAAAACCCAACACCACCCCAACTAACAAGACCTACAGTCAAAGTTGCCATTTATGGCTATGTGTCAGATCATACTTGTTAACACTTCCCCTGTAGCAAAGCTTTATATACACATGTATGGCTAAGTGTAACCTCATGCTAGGTATACCCTCCACCATAGCCAGTGTCACATGTGTCACATGTGCACTTAGGGATAATGTTAGGTCCTTCCCACTGTCCCCTAGCTGACAACCAAATCCATTAAAACACATGCATGTATATACACACACACACACGCATACTACCACCACCACCACCACCAACAGCTAACTCACATATTCATGAAAAGGATTATATGTCCCCTAGCAAAAGCCATGAAAACACATACACTTATGCACTCATGCACAGGACAATGTTTCAGGTCCTGACATCTTCCCCTCATAGGAAAAGCCTCAACTTATTTATGGTTAGGAAACACGTTTGGTAAATACCTACATCCCTACATTAAATTCCACAAGCAGCTGGATGTCAGGTCCTGCAAGTTTCTTCCTCCCAGGTAGGCAAATACAATACACAGAGTGATGTGTCAGGGCCTGCTAAGTTCCCGATTCTGAAGAGCGAAATTCCATAACATAAAAACAGAGTCTGGGGGATGGGAGAGAGGAGAAAGGGAGCACCTTCAAGTAGAGTAGGCATCATAACTATTGTCAAGGATGTCCTCTACACACACACACACACACACACACACACACACACACACTACTAGGTGTCAAATCCTGCATATTATCCCCTCACAGACAAAGCTAATGTTCACATATGTGTGGAGGTTACAAGTCCTTCTAGATATCCATATCCTACACTTAATGACACACAGATGGCTAGGTATCCGTTCCTGATAAGTTCACTCAAATACACAGCCAAATCCAGGAAATATAGCCCTGAATATGCACACAGTGATAGGGTTCAGGGCCTCCTTGATTCTCTCTTCCCTACAGCAAAGCCCCAAACATATAAACTCTCATAAACGCTCTCTCTTTCGCTCCCTCTCTGCCTCTCTCTCTGTCTCTCTATCTATTCCTCTCTCTTCCTCTTCTCTACCCCTCACACACAAAGCACTAGGTATAATCACCTTAACATAAACACACACAGACAGACACACACACATACTACTAGACATCAGGTACTGAGTGTTCTCCTTCACAGACAAAGCTTACATACACATATAGGGATAGGTGGCAAGTCCTTCTCTATATGACAACTCTACAATGAAAGCCATGCATATGGTCATGTATCCATTCCTGGTATGTTTCCTCAAATACACAGCTAAATCTAGGGTATATAGACTGAATACTTTCATGGGGTTCCATGTCAGGACCTCCTTGATTCTCCCTTCTCTTCAGCAAATCCCAGTATATATGAGTTAACTAACTCTCTGTCCCTCTCTGTCCCTCTCTGGCTGACCCTTCCTCCCTCTGGCTTTCTACCCCTCAACCCTCTTCTCTCCCTTTTCTCCCCCTCACACAGAGCACTTCTCACCTTCAAGGAACCTCCTCTCCTACAGACAGAGCCCGCAACCTTAATTAGAGATCAAGACCAGCTAGGTATTGCCTGAAAGTTTTACACAGGAACAGCTATACATGCTTGAGTTTGCTTGGTTCTCTTTCTCATGAAAGGAAAGCCAAACTTATACATACAAGTCTACCTGTCATGTCCTGCTACATAACCCTTCTCCATCAAGCTAAGCCATACACACACACACACACACACACACACACACACACATATATATATATATATATATATATATATATATATATATACCCAGCTAGGAGTTCCATCCTGATACACCTCCCCCCATTACAACATTATCCCCATATTCATACATGTCAGATTCTGCTTTTTCTCTCTTCTGTTTCAGCCACGCTGCACAGACACACACATGGCTAGGTGACAGGTCTTGCAAGAAACATCCTTTCCATACTGCCATAGCCTAACATATGATAGGGTGGGTATCATCTCCTGCTGTGCATCTTCTAGCCTTCAACCACAAATCACCACACACAGCTATGTTTCAGGTCCTGCTAACTAGAAACATTCCTACAGGAAGAAGCCCTTACAGGCATAAACATAAACAAGCAAACACACACACACACACACACACACACACACACACACACAGAGAAGAGAGAGAGAGAGAGAGAGAGAGAGAGAGAGAAAGAGAGAGAGGTACCAGGTTATATTAGGTATCTGCTCTTCTACAGCTGAAGCTCCATAGGCAGGCCTAAGTTCTAAATCCTGTGAGGCACCCTAATTCTCAGGAACAGACAATACACACAGGACTAGGTTTCAGATCCTGCTACCTACCTCTTCCCCTAATACAAAGCTCAATTCAGAAACATTGCTGGTTGGCAAGTACTGCTATGCACTCCCCACACCTTTGATCAAATGCTAGGTACAAACACCCCCCTTGCACACACATACACATATGCAAATACATGCATAGTTGTGTTTTACCCTTCAAGGTAATTCTTCCCCTACAAGCAAAACTCTCCGAAATTGGCTTCTTGTGTACTCTGCTTGGTACAATCAATATCCCCCCCCTTCCTAGCTCTTTCCCTCTCTGTCTCCTTTTTCTTTTTCTCTTTACTATACACAACTGTATATCCATTCCTGGTAGGTAATATCCTCTTTGACTAAAATCCCACACAGGAGACCAGGTACAGGTCATTCTAGGTGTCCCCTGTCTTGTACCCAAAGCCTCTAATATACATAGTATTTACCTGCACAGCCAAAGCCCCATATACACATACAGATTAAGGGATCCAGGCCTGCTGCATAGACCCTCTTCTTCAGCAACAGAACCTCTAACAAGGATGTTGTCAAGCCCTAGTAGGTAACCCAACCACTCTCTGTTCCTCCATTGCTCATATGCACTCCGAAGACTGGGAACTAGGAACTAAAAATGTAAAGAACTGGCAGCATTTGTCTTTCTAGATCTGGGTTATCCCAATATAATCTTTTTCTAGTTCAAATATTTACCCAGAAAGATGGCTCACAAACAAAGAGGTTTAATGTGCTGAGTATATGAAACTAGGCTTGTGATGTTGCAGTTGCTGGAAGGTTTCAGGACCTGTTTCCTTGATGAATGACTAAACGTTAAGGAGGGATTCCAGCACACTGTGGGTGGTTCCAACCCTTCAACTTGGGACTGTGTTGCATAAGTAAAGCAAGTAAGCCATAAAGACAAAGCATAGCCAGATTTTCTCCATGTTGACAGTATCTGCTCCTGCTTAAATTCCTGCCCTAACTACCAGAAATGGTGGACATGCATCAGGTCATGTCAGCCAAATAACCTCCTTTCTCCACACATTGATTTTTGTTATGTCTATCAGCAATAGAAATTACACTAGGACAATATCAGAAGACTGACATCATTCTCGAGATCCTATTGCTTCCACCTCCTAAGTGACAGGATACAAGAACATACTACAACACTAAATTAGAAACTCTCAGATGAGATAGATGTCACATAAAACATAACTTACTATCTAGGCAATCACAATTAGAGAGGTGAGGATATGGTTAATGAACTTAATCACAGCAAGTGATTGAAGAGCAGCTTTATTAGAGAGGTTTAGTTTATGAGGAAAAAGTGAGAAATGTGATGCAGGAAGTATACAGGTATGGGGTGGGGGAGAATTTGACTTCATTTTTATTGCCGTAAGAAGACACCAGAGGATGAGAACAGAGGAGTGACATCATCTGACTTGGAAAATCATACATTGAGCAAACATGTGAGTTGCATCATTGACTACAGTGACATCACGTTAGGTGGCTTGTAGAAATGTGGTGATACTCTGGCTTGTTCCACATCAAAGTTCAATCCCAAGGTAGAATATGCCATCTACATTTGGTGTGAGATGTTTCATTGAGTCAGAATATATATGCTTCATTAGCTAATCCAGCATGCAAACATGTGGGTGTGGGTGTGAGAGTGTATAAGCTGATAACCTGGCTCATGAGATCAAAGGATGTGTACCCTTCTGAATCTGTCCACAATGCACATCCTGGGGTATGGTTTCTGATATCAGAATGGATAACACTCCTACATCATTTAGCATAACCTTATCTATCACACCTACAAACAAGCACAATTTTTCTCTGCAAAATTGAGATGCAGGTACCACACACCAAAGAAGATCTAAGAACATCCAAGCAAGAATCACCAAGCACCAACCACAGCACTCAATGCAATTGTGTCAGAAAGAATTAACAAACTAAATCCGGATGAGCAATCCCAATACAAAATCTAAAGTAATATGAAAAATACAAGAGAACCTGGACCCTCCACAACATGATTAGTTACAAAGTAATATCCAACTGCAAGTGTCACTTAAAAACTTAAAAACTTCAAGACAAATTATTGAATGACTTTATCATGTCATTCTTTTTTTTTTTTTTTCTACAGAAGTTAAAGCTGATTGTTCTTTATGGAATTAATATGACAAAAAGTTAAGTGAAACATATGAAAGTTGAATGTAACAAAAAACAAAAGTACTAGAGGAAAGCAATGCTGGAAATAAAAAGGATCCCTGAAAGACATGCATGGTATGTGCTCACTTTTCAGTGGCTACTAATCATACAGTACAGATAAGCATGCTACAATCCACAGACACAAAGAAGCTTATAGTTAACAAAGTGGACAAAGTGAGGCTGTTTGAATCTCACACAGAAGAGGAAATAAAACAGATATGTGAAATACATGGAGGTAGGCAACTTGGTAGGAAATGGGTAGGAGAGGGACTGAGGATGGTGATCAGATGTGTTTTCTGCAGACTGAGAGAGAGAGAAAGGAAATTGGTGAGGAGGTATCTCTTGGGTGTGGGTCTGCCAACAGTGCACAGTTGGAGTATTATTGTGGTGCCCCATGTCTTCTGTAGAATCTCAAGGCTGAATTCCATAGCAGGCTTGACTTTGAATGAACAATCATCAATCACAAGGGCAGTGGATCCCAAGTCGTGAAGGAGGATGAGGCTTTATATAGCTGCCATTTCTATGCTTCCATTGAAGTGTCAGTGGACAGAAAGAAAAGCTGAGGAAGTATGGTACCTCTGAAGAACTCAGAGTGTGATGGGTATTCTTGGCTGTCAATATACTTACTGTACTGGAATTAAGTGCTATCAAATCAACTAGGCATACATGTGAGAGATTTTTTTTTCATATGTAATGGAAAGACCCACTCTAATCCTGATCTTAGAGGAGGACAGATATGCCTCTATTCCAGATCTTTTGAGGTCAGAATTGAGACATTTAATCTGGTCATTGGCATGAGAAACATGGAAGAAGGAATGTTGCTTATTCTGCCTGATTGCTCTCACTCAAGCTGTGTTATTTCCACAATACACCCTGCTATTCTCACACAGTAAGGACTTATTGTGGAAAATGAGGTATGTGGGACCATGGATTTTCCTGATGCTTCACAGTCTGTCAGTCACAGGAGCAAGATAGCACTGGCTGTTCCCAGACCCTGCCATGTCTTTCCCCACAGAAGTTCAGCAGGATGTCCTCCCTCAGAGAAGACTAAATGATTCACCTGTTTTACACACTAGGACCACAAAGAATAGTATTTGCTTATTTGGCTATTTGTCTTTTTTTCTGTCTATTAATGTGAGACTTTGTAATTCACAAAGAAAGCCATCTATGCTCCCAAGTATAACTCTCTGTGTAGTTTAGCTTTCATAAATTGCTGTAGAATTTCTCTTCCAAATTCAAACTGTATGAATATTTACAAACTGAGGTGGCAGAATCTCCTGTATAGTTTCTGAAATGTGTGCTGTTCTTTGCAAGGGTTGCTTTCTTCTTAGAGAAATAAATTAACTCATAAAGTTTTCTTTAATCTGTGGATTTTTTTCATTACCATTCAATCACTGACTTCATCAGAAATTTATCTTCATGGACTGCTACAGATATGGTGTGGCTCTATTTTATTTAAATATTAGCCATTTGTGACGTGCAATGCATTTAAATCTTGATGTAAAGAAATGCTTTGATATGCTACTCTCTTGTACACATCAAATGTGTGGGGAAGGGTGCATGTTTGTTTATGTTTATACAGACATGTCTGCATATGTATACCTGTGGCTTCAAGGGATGTAAGCGTTGAGTGTGCGAGCCTCTTACATTTTTTTTTTTTAAATTAAACTCACATACACATACATACACACAAACACATAGCAGAGTACATGTTTTCTACTCTATGCCTGTGGGGGTCATAAGATAATTAGTGAGAGTCAGTTCCCTGTTTCAACCATGTGAGTTCCTGGGGATTGAACTAAGACCAACAGCCTGGAGTACAGACTCTTTACCTGCTAAGCCTTATCACAAGCCATGTTTAGCCTGGGGTTATTTTATGTAGAACAGGATGATCTAATTCCCACTGAGATTCACCTGCCTCTGCCTTCTGAGTGCTGGGTTATAGGTGTGCAATATAATACCTGGCTTCGGGTAATATATAGGATCAATGGTAAATCCTTCTAAACATTTGGAAAAGAAATTACCTCAGTCCTCCAACCCCTTTCCCTCTGCAGTTTTGGGGACTGACATGCACCAATGTGCTACAGCTCCTGCTCTCCAGGTCCCGTGTGGGTGATAAGGTGATGGTTTCCTTTCTATCCCATTCTTTGTTGCTAGATTTTCATAAATAACCAAATCCAGCAAAGAACAGAAACAACAATGTTTATTTGTTATGACCACGAATGAAAAGCACAGAACAACCAGTTCATTGTCCAGGTGTGGCTCAGGCAAGTCTGTCATGCCAGGACTTTGGGGGCAGAGGAAGAAGGATCAAGAGCTGAAGACATTTTAATAGCAGCCTTTAGGAACTCGCAAACAAACAAACAAAAAAGCAACAACTAAAGCACACCAAGTGCAAATATAAAAAGGAACCATACACCAGTGACTCCAGATTTGCACAAGAAGTAAGCTATAGCCAGGTTTCCCTGCCCTTCCCCTCTCTCTGTCCAGGCACAAGCATGTCATTGGGGTTCTGATGCCTGGACAGGCATGCCATGAGAAGACAAGCATGAAAGATGAGAGATTATACTGTCCTGGTAAAGAATCTGGTGTTTCCAGGTAGATTGAGGAAAGGAATCAAGTGGACTTTCATCCCCATCAACATAATAATTTGGGGGACATACTCACATATAGAAAAAAAAAAATATATATATATATATATGCATTCTAATTGACAAATGTATGCCACACTTGGAAACTGTCTCAAAAATCAGAGTTTCACACAATATCTAAGTAACATAAAGAGTGCACATTTAACCATGAAACTGCAGTAGTTTGTTAATTCTTGCATATGTTAGGTGCTGCCTATACCATGCATATTTATCTAGAGGTTAAAATTTCATAGCAGATAATAATAATCCTAAAATGATATTACTATAAACATAGTTAAACAAAGCTGTTGTTTTAAAAAGACTAATCATTCTACAACACACTTAGCATTGGTCCATCAGCCAGGCCCTATGAATCATCCCCAGGTCTCTGCCCTCAGTGTCCCTGTCAACTCCCCTTGCAAGTTCAGGCTTGCTGGGATGCATACCAGGCATGGAGAAAGGTGGAAGCAGCATCTTTGCTTTCCTAGGCTCTACTGCATCTGAAAACCAACTGTAAGAAGGGCCCATGACTCAGGCACACTGGACAATGAGGTCAGGAGAGGACAGAGGCCTGGAAACTCAGTTTCATTTCACCTTCTCCTCCAGCTGAGGTGAGACACATTCAGGCCTGCCACCTCATCCCCTTCACAGGACCATACCCCTTTGAAAGCCATAAACTGCCTCCTTGGCCAGCCATGCCTCTAGCATACAGCCACACCTCTGAAAGTACCCCACCACAGGCTCACAGACCCTACCTCCAACTGTCAAGGAAGGATGGCACATGTAGGCTTCTGCCCAACTTCATGGAATGGTCTTGGGCATCACTCTTAAAGAAAGCCTCACTTCTGGTGGATCTTTTTTGCCAGATCATACCCAACACCAGGCATGTGGCACAACAGGGGTACTCAGCAGCTCCTTTGAGCGGAAAGAATAAGTGTGCTCATGACACTGTTTACATTCTAATACATGCTATATCGATGATGCATTGTGAAACTAAAGTTTAGAATCTGAAACTCGCAGGTCAGCTCAAAAGCTCTCTCTTAATTCTCTTCTCAGCTTTGCTGGTTCTCATTGATGTGTTCTGCATTGAACCTTTCTTCAGACAGCCTGAGTGAAACAAGTTTAAGTGATGTAGAGACAGAGAGATCATAGGTCCCAGGGCAGATATGTTGATGGGAAACCAGTTTTTATCATCAGTTACCAGGGGAACATCAGAGCCCATCCCTGCTGATGGATACCACTCATGGAGACTTTACCCAGGGGAGGGCAATGCAAAAATATATATGGTTAATATCTGCCTCTTTGTGGTAACTCACAACCAGTGAAAACGCATTGTTGTTATTTTTTAATTAACTTATTTTATTAATTAGAGTTTAAATACTTTGTATCCCACTTATAGCCTCCTCCATTTTCCACTCTGAATCCTACCCTTGCTCCTTCATCTCCTCCAATGCCCCTTTCCAGTTCACTGATAGAAGAGGTCCTCCTCCCATTCCTTCTGATCATAGTTTATCAGGTCTCCTCAGAACTGTCTGCATTGTCATCCTCTGTGGCCTGGCAAGGCTGCTCTCCTCTCAGAGGGAGGTGATCAAAGAACCAGGCATGGAGTTCATGACAGCCCCTGTTCCCCTTACTAGCACACCATCTTGGAGACTGAGTTTCCATGGGCTAAATCTGTGCAGGGCTTCTAGTTTATCTCCATGCATGGTCCTTGTCTGGAGTATCAGTCTCAGAAAAGACCCCTGGGTCCAGAATTTTTGGCTCTGTTGCTCTTCTTTTAGAGCACCTGTCCTGTCCAGGTCTTTCTAACTGACCCTTCTTTCATTAGATTGCCTGCACTCTGCCCAAAGTTTCACTATGGGTCTCAGCTTCTGCTTTGAAAATCTGCTGAGTAGAGTCTTTCAGAGACCATCTGTGGTAGGCTCCACTGGTGTTCCCTGTTTTCTACCTCTTCTGATGTCCTTCTCATCTGCTTTTATGAGTAAGGATTGATCTTCTTACCCAGGATCCACCTTCTTGCTTAGCTTCTTTAGGTGTACAGATTTTTTTTTTATGTTTATCCCATAATATTTTCCCAGAAAGACCTAAATGGCATATACTAAAGACTTGCTTCTGGGAAACCTCACTCAGGATGATCTTCCATAGTTCCCATCATTTGCATTCAAATTTCATGAATTTATTGTTCAGTACTATTCCATTGTATAAATGTACCTTAGGAATAAACCTGGTCCAAACATCATTAAACAAATGTTGTATGCTGCATCTTTTGGAATACACCCTAATTGTCTTGCCAGCAAGAATGCATGCGGACACCAGGATGGTTGGCAGCAAGCTTTTATTACATTGCCCTGTATGACAGCCAGAATGGTGCTGGGACCCTAGTGACTCCCAGTTTGGCTGGGCAGTGACGCCCAGGGCTGGGCAGTGACGCCCAGGGCTGGGCAGTGGCTTGGCACGCTTTTGCAACTTGCACACTTGCTCTATTATTTGTTCATTAGGGCCGGGGCTGGATGTCGGCACCATCTAGTAATGGCGATTGCATTCTCTCGGCTCTCCACATTTCCCCCTTTTTGTTTTAATAAATGAAAACTGCCTTAAAGCCTTGTAAGCGCGGCACAAGAAAGCCCTAAGCTCGATCAAGCAAACTCCTTCTTTGGGGAGTAAGCGATCAAGAGCTTTAGATTACTCCCTTACCCCACCAGGTGCAATGGAGACAAGTCCTCTGGGTGCAGGGGCTAAGGGAGAAGATTAAAAATGAAGGTGACACCCATTCCCGTGCAATGGAATAAAATTCCAGGGAGTGCAAGGGCTGTCATGCTCCTATCTAGGTACCATAGCCGCTTAGGCAAAGGCAACATTGTGACTTAGATCACTCATTGACTCAGTGCAATGGGTAAAACCCCTGAGGTGCATCGACTGAGTGTCACAGTCTGTTTTAATTTTTTAACATGGATAACCAAATTTAGGGAGACGATCCTTGCTCCAAGGCCACAAGTGCTTGCGCGATCACGACCTTGTCACGTTGTTGTTGGGCTTTGAGCTTGCAGACCAACCAAAGTAAGAACACTAAGCCACAACATAGGGCGGCACCAAACATTCCAACGCCCACCCATTCTTTAAAATAAGAAAAGGCAGAAGAAACCCAGGATAATAAGCCATCTGTGAGTGATAAATCCACTCGAGTAGAATTAATGGTCACCACCGCTGCTCTTAGCTCTTCAAGCGTTTCTTCAAATCCTTCTGACCAGTTTCCTGCAAGATATAGGGACAATTTCCTGGACAAATTATCGGCTCTGGTAAGATTTTCATATTGTACACTGGTAATACAGAGTGCTCCTATTTTTCTTTCACATCCTCATTGAGCCAATTGAAATAAAATATCTATTCTTTCTTCCACAAGATCCAGACGCTGGTTAAGAATCATCAATCCACCTTTTAATTGTGCGCTAGCAGATGCATGAAGGTTCATGGCTTCAGCCACACCTGCTGACAATTGATTTACTGTTGTGCTTGTTTGGACTGAATTTGCCATTGCCAAGCCGGCTGCAGTGGCAGCAGCTGCACTGACAGCGATGGCAGTAACAATGGCTGCGGTGATGCCAAAATCTCTCTTCTGTCTAAACAGGGAGAGGGTGGATGTAGTCTCCACTGGGACCGGAATCCACTGTGGGACTCTAACAACCAAGGCACGAGCATAACGTCTGGCATCCCAACATTGCGACATCCAGCATGTCTCATTGGTGCACTCCTTAAAGGAGGAATTAGACAGGACAAACAAAAATGGAGAATAGACACACACAGGACTAGGTGGGATCACTGTTTGATTAATGATGGTGGAATTAAATTCTATAATCTCTTCTGATTCATTTATGTAAGTCCTGCTCTCTCCAGGTGCCCCAATAAAGGTGCCATTGATGACCCCATTGACAATAGATTTTCCCATCACTGCTCCCTTTAGGAATCCAAGCGGATTAAGATCAGTACAGCTTCCATTTACTCCATAAAGCACCCACTTATGGAAAGGATCCATTCTCCTGTCCTGTATAAACAATCCTTGCTTCATAACCCAGCCCTCGGTAGGATCCACCAGCATATTGGGAGAGAAGGTAAAGGTTTTATTTTTGTCAGCCCAACGAGTAATAGGTGACTGACAGTCAGACCAAGGAGGCATCACATTATCATCTTCCCACAAACAAGAGGGAGCCAGCCTAGGTTGATGCAGTCTATTAGTATTAGACCAATCCGGTTTTAAAAAGGAGCCATTGATCCAAGTTACCTGTTGCCAAAAGGGATAACGGAAATTGGTAATGTTTTCATTATTATTAGGATTATTATTCTTTTGCTTTCCCCACCCGCGACTCTTATGATCAAAGGATCCAAGGGCCCTTTTTTGAAGGGGAATACAATCCCCATCTGAAGTGTTAACTCTGGACCCTTTAAATTGAAAGCAAAGAGACCCAATTTCCGGATAGCTGTAATCTTCTCCCAGGGGCACCACCGTCTGATCCAAGGGAATATAGGGCAATCCTAGATCTTTATGGGTAGTAAAAAATTTTGGAAAAACCAGGGAGGAGTGTCAGACCGGCATAGGCTTCGGGAATGCAGACAAAATGGCCCAACGTTGTACCCCCACAATACTAGGAACCCGATTTAGAAGGATCCAAGCAAGAACTGGAATTAGTTGCAGGTATATTTGTTGGAGGATCATCTTCAGCTGCCGCGAGCTTTCGCATGAGGCGCTCCGGTACCCAGAATGGATTTTTTTCTTCCTGTGGGAAAACACAGACAGCTCCCCTGGATCTTATTAAAATAGGATCTGGGCCTTTCCACTGACCAGTCAAGACATCCTTCCATTTGACCATTTCCTTAGGCCTATCAGGCTCTAAGCAGTGGCGATCAGCCGCCGAGTGGCCATGACTGTCCAAATTTAAAAAATTGAGAATAAAGAGTGCCAAGGAAACAGTCACTCATGGCACTGAGGGCAGAGCCTCTTCGACTCCCCCTTTTTGTTTTATTAAATAGGACTTTAGAGTGTGATGAGCACGTTCAATAATGCCCTGTCCCTGAGGGTTATATGGGAGACCCGTTAGGTGGGTCACCCCCATTTGATGACAAAACTGTCCAAATTTTTGAGAAGTATAGGCTGGCCCATTATCAGTTTTTAGAATTTTGGGCTCTCCCCAGGCACTCCATGCCTCCAAGCAATGTTGAATAACATGGGCTGCCTTTTCTCCAGTCAGGGGAGAAGCAAACATAACTCCAGAACAAGTATCAATGGAAACATGTAAATATTGTAGTTTGCCAAAAGATGAAATGTGAGTAACATCCATTTGCCACATCTGTAGAGGGAGGATTCCTCTGGGATTAATCCCAACATGAGGCACAGGTAAAAACTGACAGCAATTTTGACATTGGGTAACAATATCTCTAGCTTCCTTTCTAGTTATGTCAAATCGATGACGCAATGTCTCAGCTGTAACATGAAATTTTTTATGAAACTCCTTAGCCAATTCTAAATTTGGAAGGAGGGCAAATGCAATCATCTTTGTGGCTCAATCTGCCAGGTCATTTCCATGGGACATGGGCCCCTGTAGACCAGAAAGAGCCCTAATATGTGTAATAAAAACAGGGGATCTTCTGGTAATTAAGGCAAACTGAATCCTTTGAAAAATTTTTGCAAGCTTGCTAGATGCTTTAATCAATCCAGCAGCCTCTAAGATTTTGGTTGCATTTACCACATAACTAGAATCAGAAACAATATTTAAGGGACCTGGAAATTTTTCCAAAACTTTTAGCACTACTAAACATTCCACAATTTGAGGAAAGGTCTCATGATATTGCTTAGAAACAACTTTATTATTAACCACATAAGCTCCCACTCCTGTTTTTGACCCATCTGTATAAACTGCCAGTCCATCCCGAAGTGGTTCCTGGGACGTTACATGCTGGGAGACTACCTCTTGAGTTAAAGCAAATTGCAAAACAGGGTGTCAAGGATAATGATTATCAATCAAACCACTAAAGGAGGTAACTAGCACCGCCCAAGTATCAGAGGTAGCAGTCAATACCTGAACCTGATGAGCTGTATAAGGCACTATTAAGAACTTTGGCTCCTTCCCAAAGTATGTAATGGCTGCTTTTAACCCACGAAGTGAAAGTTGAGCAACTGCATCTGGATACCATTCAATAATTTTTGCAGGAGAAGCATTGGGATGAACCCACAATAAGGGTCCATCTTGCCATAATACAGCAGTTGGTAAATGTTTAGTTTTAATGACACACAGGTCAAAGGTCTTAGTTTCATCTACACGTTTTAATTGGGCATCTTGTAAAACGTCTTCTACCACTTGCAGGTCGTGGCTTGCAGCCGGTGTTAAGGCTCTGGGTGAAGAAATATGAGCATCCCCTTCCAAAATATCAAATAGGGGTTTTAATTCAGCAGAAGGAATCTTTAAAAACGGCCTAAGCCAATTTATATCACCTAATATTTTTTGAAAATCATTTAAGGTATGCAAATGGTCCCTGCGAATTTCTATTTTCTGAGGAACTATTCGTTCCGGATAAATAACAGTCCCTAGAAAGGAACCCACTTCTGAAATCTGGACCTTTTCAGTGGCAATATGCAATCCCCATTGTTGCAGGGTTTTTTTTTTGCAACAAAGGATACGCATCTTGCAAGATGGCTAACTCCTCATGGCACAAGAGAATATCATCCATATAGTGAATCAGTAACAAGGAAGGAAATTGCTGTCTAACTGGTTCAAGAGCCATCTGTACATACAATTGACACATGGTGGGGCTATTAGCCATGCCTTGAGGTAAAACTCTCCATTGATATCTTTTGTCTGGCTCATGGTGATTAACAGCAGGTAGGGTAAAGGCAAATCTCTGTCTGTCTCGTGGGCACAATGGAATGGAGAAAAAACAATCCTTGATGTCTATTATTATAATTCTCCATTTCTTAGGCAGGGCTGAAAGCAGAGGCAAGCCTCGTTGCACTGTTCCAAATAATCGCATCTGTGCATTAATGGCCCTTAAATCATGGAGAAGTCTCCATTTTCCAGACTTCTTTTTAATGACAAAAATAGGTGTGTTCCAGAGGGAAGTAGATGGTTCCAAATGACCAAGCTGTACCTGTTCTTTAACCAGCCTTGTAGCGGCTTCTAGCTTTTCAGAGGAAAGGGGCCATTGAGGAACCCATACGGCCTCCTCTGTGAGCCAAGATATGGGCATGGAACCCTCAATGGCAGCTAATGAAAACCCAGGCCTTGTTTCCCTGTATTACTTTCCTGTGAAATTGGGTGTAATCTCCCTTGTTCCTGTTTACCAAGGCCTTTTCCTTCCTTATAACCCATCCTTTTTATTATATCAACCGCTTGTTGAGAATACTCATTGGTCAATGCTAATCCTAAATCCTGCAAAATATCTCTTCCCCAGAGATTGACAGGGAGAGGAAGAACATATGGTATGAAACTTCCTGTTTGACCTTCCGGTGCTTGCCACATCAAAGAACGTGAACTAACCGCAGGGCTGGCCTCATATCCCAACCCTTGTAAGGAGTGGGATGATTGTGTAACAGGCCACGCCTTAGGCCACCAGGTGGAAGAGATAATGCTTTTATCAGCCCCTGTGTCCAAAATACCAGTAAAACTTTTTCCTTCTATTTGTAGTTGTAGGGTAGGTCTAGTTTTAAGATCAACTACCAAATGAGCAAAATCTGTTCCTGTGGAACCGAGTCCTTTTGTGCCCCTTGGTGTTCCGGTAGATGGAAAACAGTCATGAAGGCTTGGGAGGCGGACTAATTGAGCAATCCTATCTCCAGGAGAAATAGAAAATATGCCTTGGGGGCAGGAACAAAGAAAGCACCTGGAGCTGTCCTGTAAAATCCTGATCTAATATTCCAGGATGGACCATAAGTCCTTTTAGAGTGAGAGAGGAGCGACCCAAAATAAGACCGACACTTCCTTCAGGCAGGGGGCCTTCAAACTCCACTGGGACAGGTTGCACCCCCATGTGTGGCATTAATAAGAATTGGGAGGTGGAACGGAGGTCCAACCCTGCTGATCCTCTTGTTGCTCTACAGCTGGATAAACCCTCCTGTTGCCTACCTGTGTCCCATATGTTTTGGGCCCCTGAGACCTGGGGCCCTGAGACCCTTTTTTTGGAATATTCTCATTCCTCTCATTAGGGGGGGTTTCATGCTGAATAAGTTTTCCCTGAATATCTCTAACTGAACGGCATTCATTAGCCCAGTGATTGCCTTTTCTACACTTAGGGCAAAGTCCAGGAACTTTCTTTTGCACAGACATACGACAGTCTCTTTTTAAATGACCCATTTTGCCAGAATTAAAACAAACTTTATTGTTTCCAGAACTTGGGTGGTTCTTGCTGTGTAATATGGCTGCCGCCAGGCCGGCGTTGGTAAGCGGGCCTCCAAGTCCTCGGCAAACTTTTATCCAATCTGTTATCCCTTTGTTCCTTCTAGGAGTAATGACTGTTTTACATTCTGGGGAAGCATTTTCATATACCAGCTGTTCTATCATTGGCCTAACTCGCTCTGGATCTCCAAATATTCTACCTGCTGCTTCTGTATTTCTGGCCACAAAATCTGGGAATGGCTCCTGAGGGCCTTGTATAATCTTTGTCAGGTGTCCTTCGGCCTCGCCCTTCTTTGAAAGGGCTTTCCATGCTTTAATAGCGGCAGCAGAGATCTGACCATATGCCCCCCAATCATAATTTGTCTGATTATGAACAAACTGGCCTTACCCAGTTAGCAAATCAAAGGTCCATTGCCGCTGATTGCCTTCTGCATGGGCATTGGCCCTTGCCTGAGTTTGGGAAGCATCATGCCACAAGGCTTTCCATTCTAAGTACTGTCCCATACTAGGGAGAGCAGCTTTTATGGTATTTTGCCAATCATTTGGAGTCATGGCCACGCTAGCAAGTCTTTCAAGCTGCATGATTGTAAAATTAGCATCTACCCCGTATTTGTTAACCGATTCAGCAAGTTCTTTAACAAGGGGATATTCTACCGGTGCATGAACATGGTCCCCTTCCGCGGCCTCAAATACAGGGAAGGCCTGCAAAAGCTTCCTTTTATTCCTTTTCGAAAAGAAGGAATCTAAACCGTGCCTCTCAACATAAGGCGGAGGGGCACTAGGGGTTAATGAGAAAGCCCCGCGAGTTTTAGCTCCTCCCCTCTGTTTCTCTCGATTTGGTGGTAATGACTGCTCATCAGGGTGGCGCCTCTACTCCTCATAGCGAGCCGCTTCCTCCTCTAAGTCTTCTTCTTCAGAGGAATTTAGCTGCTCAGATTCAGAACTATCAAGCCCCAAAGCCTCCAATTCTTTTATCGGATAAAGAGGCTTCTTTTTGGATTTCTCCTTCCCTTTTCACCTTTCTCTCCCAGGGCGTCCTTTCCCTTGTCTATCCTGTCTGTGGGCTTACTGTCCACAGAAAGGCCTTTTTTCTTAGAGACGTCTTTTTCTTTTTCTTTAAGGGCCCCTAACCTTTTATCCCGTTCTGTTTCTGACATGCTGTCTTGTAGTTCCTCTAACACCCCTTGGCCAGCTGCTACAGATGAGCGGCATTTCTCATCTTCTAAGCAAGATTTTACTAAAATCCACAATGACCTAGTTCCAACTTTTAGCTTTCCATTTTCTTCCTCTCTCCGTAGATCACCTTCTAGCTTATCCCAGGAAGCAAGCGTCAGCGACCCTGAACATACAAACCAGGGAGCGATGCGATCAATTTCCATAATAAATCCTTCCAACGTTCTTTTTGAAACCTTTTGTTCATGCTGTTTTAAAAGTGACTGAAGTGCCATGATCACCGAATGTGAAGCTCCCATGTTGCTCCCTTATCTACGAGAGAAACTGACACAGGGAGGGGGACCGCGGCTTATCCACGTCCGGCTAACAGTACCCAACAGCACACCAAAAAAGAAGGGGGGGACACTGCGGCTTATCTACGTCCGTCTAACGATGTCACACGGAGACAAAGCACTTTAGCACCAGCTTTTATGGAAACAAAATGAAACCAAAAGAAAAATCACTAAGGTCACCAAAACAAATGCAAGAGCAACTGGGACAATTAAATGGGGAAGACCAAGCATACCTCTCAGAACTTACCTTGGTGCTGCAGTTCTGAATCCTCGGACTGGGTGTGCTGCAGTTCTGAATCTTTCTCTGCTTCTGGGATACCTCACTCAGGATGATCTTTTCTAGTACCCACCATTTACATGCAAATTTCATGATTTTCTCGTTTTTAATTTATGAGTAGTATTCCATTGCATAAATGTACCACAATTTCTGTATCCTTTCCTCAGCTGGGGAACATCTCCATTGTTTCCAGATTCTTGCTATTACAAATAAATCTGCTTTGAGCATGGTTGAGGCAATGACCTTGTATACTTGAGCATGTTTTGGATATATGCCTAGGAGTGGTATAGCTGGATCTTGAGGAAGCACTATTCCTAATTGTCTGAGAAAGTGCCAGACTGAATTTCAAAGTGGTTGTACAAATTTACATTCCCACCAGCAATGGTAGAGGGTTCCCCTTTGTGCATATCCTCTCTAGCCTGTGTTGTTACTTGAGTTTTTGTTCTTAGTCATTCTGGTGGGTATGAGATGAAATCTCAGGGTCATTTCGGTTTGTATTTACGTGATAGCTAAAAATGTTCAGCATTTCTTTAAGTGTTTCTCTACAACTTGATATTACTCTATTGATAATTCTCTGCTTAGCTCTGTATCCTAGTTTTTAATTATATTACTTAATTTTTTTCTGTTTAAATTCTTGAGTTCTTTATATATTCTGGATAATAGCCCTTTATCAGATATAGGGTTGGTGAAGATCCTTTCCCAATCTCTGGGCTGTCATTTTGTTCTGACTACAGCGTCCTTTTCTTTACAGAAGCTTTTCACTTTCATGAGGTCCCATTTATTGACATTTATTGACTGTTTATCTTAGAGCCTGTTCTATTGGTGTTCTGTTCCTGAAGTTGTCTCCTGTACCAGTAAGCTCAATGCTCTTCCCAGTTTTTCTTCTAACAGACGTAGTGTGTCTGTCTGGTTTTATTTTGAGGTCTTTGATCCACTTGGACTTTAGTTTTGTGCAGGGTGTAAATATGGTACTATTTGCATTTTTCCACATGTAGATATCCAGTTAGACAAGTACCATTTGTTGTGGATGCTGTCTTTTTTCCATTGCATGGTTTTGGACTCTTCTTCAAAAGTGCAGTATCTACAGGTGTGTGTATTTATTTCTGGGTCTTCTATTTCAGTCCATCCATTCTGTGTCTCTCTGTCCTATGCAGGGAATTTATTACTGTTGTTCTGGAGTACAGCTTGATATCAGGGATGGGGATACCTTCAGATAATCTGTTGTGGTACAGGATTGTTTTAGCAATTCTAGGTGTTTTTGTTTTCCATATGAAAATGAGAATTGTTCTTTCAAATTCTGTAAAGAATACTCTTGGTATGTTGATGATAATTGCACTGAATCTGTAGATTGCTTTTGGCAGGATGGTCATTTTCACTGATCCATGAGCATGGGAGAACTTTCCATCTTCTGATATCTTCTTCAGTTTCTGTCTTCAGAGACTTAAAATGTTTCAAACAGGTCTTTCACTTCCTTGGATAAAGTCACACCAAGGTAGTTTATGTTATTAG